>JAQIWI010000206.1:0-51068 GCA_034698825.1 Deuterosminthurus bicinctus | reverse complement strand
TCCGTTCTATTCTTATTCCTATGTTAAGTACTTATGTTAAGTAACCTACTTACTATTCTTAACCCATTCCAAGAATAACCTAATGAGTTAAGGCCTCTCTCATCCTTCCATTTCGTGTGTGACGGAGGATGAGCAGAGTGCGAGGTTTCCTTAGAGCTGGACAGCTCATAAGACAGTCAGTCGATGGACACAAGTCAGAGGACAGTCTCCAAGTGAACAACAACTCTTATACTCAACCCTTAAAGTCACTACAATAAAGTTACTATTGTGAATCTTCCAGAAGTATCAGTTAACCCCTCAAGTCTTTTATTAACACTTTGCCCCTCCGTCTCCTGAATAGGAGCACACAAGCCCAAGCGGGGACCCGGCAGTTCCGAAAAGATTTTCATTCTGTGCATATGTTGACTTTCTCCGTTGTTGTTAGATAGACGAGGGGCCCAGCTTCGGGCCCCACACAGAGTCAAATTCCTCTCGAAATTCTGCACTGGACACAACATTAGTCATGTAAGTGACAGTGTGATTAGTACTACAACTTTACAGACGTTTTTAGGCTTTGAATGTGAAAAGTTTTTGTAAGTTGCGAGAATTCTGAAAATAACAATTCTGAACTCGTGCCAAACCGAGTTCATTGGGTGGGGTCGATGGGATTTTTCTTGAATTGGATCGGTGAGAACTGAATATTTTTGGCTGTATTTAGTAAAATACTTAATTAGTTGGGATAGCATGAAAACTTCGGATGTGGCAGAAAAATGGAGTCGGTCAAGATTTAACTTGAGAAATGAATTGGAATTTTTGTGTGCTCCATTCTTATAAAAGTCATGTCTATTCATTTAATTTGTTCTTGATTTTTAGATTCAAGCTTACACCATCATCCTTGCTGATCAACCAGGAGCCATTGCCACCCGGATTTACAATAGCAATGATGAATATAAAAAAAAAGTGTCCTCTTGTCCAGACACCTGATGACTGAGGATTGACATGGAAGTTTTGTGGGTGTTCTACATGGGAAGGCGTATTACTTGAACGTAAGACTTGTAACATGGTCCTACATTCGCTTGATTGAGGAAAAACACTAATTTGTTTGTACACACGCTTGGATCTTCGGACTGTGCGAATAGTTGCTAAAATATTGTTTACTTCTTTAGCTACACTCGAGAGAGCAGAGAGAGGCGGAAAATGTGTCGTCATGAAGTGAGCTTGAACTTGTCACGAGCTGAAACGAAGATGCAGGGAAGGAGATGCTTGAGAGCCTTTCAAGCCAAAGCCAACGGTGGATGATAAAGACGACCAAAATACAAAATTCCAGTTCTAACTGCATTTGCAACTACGTTGTTTTTAACTAAGTGTGCCCTATTTGGCCTACTCATGTTGAAACTAAACGGTTATGTGCTACCGTATAGCTCCATGCAGTCTGAGGTATTATTTGGAACGCGTTAGGTCCATGGCTCCCACTTCTTTCTCTCCGTTTCTTCTTTCATTTTAGTTATCTTATCCGTATTCACTTCGAGCTGACGTTCCAGATGCTGGACCGTAGCATAGAGACAGTGAGCATCCTCCCGGACGACTAGAAACGTTCGGCTAAATATTCTGACCTGGAAAAAGGGTGAGATGAGTGACTGCTGAAGGTAGCACAAGTACGGGTACATTATTCTCGGAATCTTTTCGTGCCATTGTTACCTGCGTGCTGCACATATTTGGAAAAAATTAGATCAACACAACATTTATGTAATTCAAATGTAATTAAAAACTATTAATAAAAGAAACTAAAATGAATTAAACTAATTGATTAATTCAAAAAAACATTGACAAGTATTGCAGATGCTTGGTCCATTTCTTTCAACAACAACTTAAGTGCACTTAAGAACTTTGAAGTGGCTTATCACGGCATAGAGATTTGAAACATTAAAGGCTGCCTTCTGAGGCATTACTGTGGAAATTCAGTAGTGAAAGAATTAAATTCAATCACAATGGTTCTTGATATCTGGATCGATTGGCTGGAAGCGCAGAGAAGACAGCAGTGTATCCCATGGCGTATTGTCCTTTACAAGCTTGAGACATTCTACCCAAGAGCAACAAAGAGCTGGTTTGCTTTGTTTGCGGCTCGATTTCTTCTGGAGAGGGAGTTCAAGTGCGGCATCACCTTTGAGGAAGCCTGGCGTACTTGGGATTTGCCTTTTTTTGCGACAGTGACGCATTATTCCATTATTCCGGCCCTGGTCGTTGCATTTCGTCCTGATGCAATTGTGATGGCCACTTATAGCGCGAGAGCTTGAGCTTTCCCATGAAATTGGGCCCTTTTTGTGAGAGTTACATTGTTTTTCAAGAATGTATTCACCATTGATGAAAGTTACCGATTTGAGCCTCAAAGAAATGACGATTGCTACAGGAATTTCAATTGCAACCTACATTACTATTTATTTCTAACGTAAACAACGAATGATAAATTTAGAAATCGTGATTTGTTGTGGAATCATCCACTCAAATCTACATACATATTTCGAATCTGAATTTACATTGAGGATGATAAAACTAATTGCTATGATTTAAATTGGGAATTTTGTCTAAAAGACATGACAAAAACGGAAACTTGAATGTTATATGAAGCCAGCTCGAGTTAGTCCAAGAGAAATATGTCCAAATCACGTCCCGTCAACCCAGCTTCCTTACTTCAGCGCCTGAAATGAGTAGACAAAGTTATGGCATCAGTTTTTTTCGTATCTCAAGCAACAAAATACTTTAGAAACAATATTTTTCCCCGAAAGTATGAGCAATAATATTTGTAGGTGTTGAAGATTGTCATCCAATAAATGAGAACTTACGGCAATGGAACTCTCGCTTTTATTCTCTCTGCTGTAGCTAAATAAAAGGAAAATTGTTAACCGGATTCCATAGTTTGACAAACTATCAATGCGGCTTCCCCCAGCGACTACGCTGGGATTTCAATGAATGTTTGGAGAAATCCCAGTGTAGTCGCTAGGGGAGCTGCATGACTTTAAGTAGCAGACTGCATTACTGTAAAGCACTTACGATTTGAAAATATACGGTCGTGGATTGTACCTGAAAAAAAAGATTCGCCGTTAGACCTTTGAGTTTAGTTTTCAAACACATACTTTTTAAATTTTATAACGACACCGACTTAAGCTGACTGAGAATAGACGGTCGTTTCTTTAAAATGGCTAAGCAAGTTGTAAAGCTGAAGTTGAAGCGTTTTTGTTCACTGAGGCCATTTGATTGAATTTAGAACTGCAACTTACCAATACCTGCAAAGTCCAACAAAAATTGATTTAACACTAGTTCAAAAGAAGGGGTTGCAGAAGGAGTTAAGAATTAGTGAACCAATAATGTTAAACTCTATAGAACTTACGATATTTTATATTATCAAGTGTCTTAGTAACTAGAAACGGAAAGAACATAGCCGTTAGACTTTTGAGCTTGGCAAAGCAAGTTGTTCAACCAAAGTTAAAGCTTTATTTTGCCATCTGAGGCGATCGGATTCAATTTATAACTGCAACTTACTGGTATTATCTGTAAAGTACAAAAAGGTTCACATTAAGGATAATTTAACACGGTGGTTTAAAATAGTTGACAATTTCAATATCAACTGCAAAAATATGACAAAAGACAGGACAAAAGTCTTTAAGAGTTGAGAGCTGTTTCCTTATTTACCCCGTTTGAATCTTCCTGTATTGGCCACCGCCACGTCAGATGAAGGACCAAATTTTCCATTTTCCAAACTGAGAGCAATCTGCAAAGTCAAAAAAAAATATTGAAAATATTGGGAATACGTTTTGGTCTTGAGTAAAATTGAGCTTACTGCAACAAGCGTTGCTATGATGAGGACAATAGTAATGGTCTTCATGATTTCAAGCTTTCAGGTAGTACTGATGTGTAGGAACGGATTGAGAGTTACTGTTGGTTGTTGAGAATTGGATGCTCTTCTCCAGTCCACCTGGAGTATTTATGCCAGATTGTAGGAAGGAAATTGTAAATCATTCCCACAGATTCACCAGCATGTATACACATGAACGCGCTGAGGATTCCAATTGTACTTCATGTTGTAGTTGAATACAGGCGGATTGTGCAGTTAAAACTCATCACAAAAACAGGAAAAAGTGTCGAGGAAATCGCCTGTAAATTTTTAGCTTTTCTTGCTTAAAGGAAGCAGCATAACTATCCCACCTGGTTCAATAGCTGAACACCTGCAAGGATATAGGCCACGTATTCTAGAACGACGGATTGATACGGATGTTTCCCTAATAATTGTGACATCGTGGGTCTGTTGTGGTTTGGGAATGCAATGAACTCGTGTAAAGATCACCTCGAGTCCTTGTAAGGGTTCATGTTCTTTTGACCTCTACGAAATGATTTTTCCCTCGGGATTATTCAACAAAGCTTTCCAGCTCTTCATTACGTACCAAGTAGTAGCCATTTATGCTGCCACTGTGACATGCCAGTAGGTAGTACCGAGCCAGATTATGAATGGCATGAGCGTTATTATGTTAATGGGCTGGACTTGAGTGTCCGCCACATGAATACGTGACAAATATATTGGGAAGTTGATTCTGGCGCATGAATCGATTTGTCAGGAGAAAAAGCTTTTACTATCAAAGTGCACATATCCTTTCGCGCAATATTCTGTGTCTGTTTGTGGTTTTGCACCACCTGTGAGCTGTATTTTGAGGAAAAGCCTGTGGCAATGCCAATGAACTTTACACTTCAAGATCCAGACATGGTAACCTTGTAAGGCTGCAGCTGAAGTAGAATTAAATGAACCTGGTTTATTCTACTGCAAGTGTGATTGTGAATCAGCAATCGGGGTGAGCATCGCTTTATTTATTCTCCAAGTGAGATGTGGACTGAAGGTGACAACAATACCAATCTGAATCAACATGCTCATCGCTCCAAACACTGCAACACGCAGCACGTAAAGTTGGTAAAGGACCCACCACCACACATAGCTCGTAAACATCTTTCAGACTTAGACAAGAACGCCGTGTATGGAGATTCTTACGAACTGCTGGAGCTTCCTTCATCAATTTCCTTGCCAGTTCTTCATCCTCTCCAGCTGCTCGTGCAGCTGACTGTAACATTACTTTGCATCATGTGCGCAATAACAAGCAATGTATAACACTCCCTTGACAGCTACAGCCATCCTAGGCTATGTATCCTCAATGTAATCCTAATTGCATCCTTGTTCCCCGGACGCGGACTTAGCCCCTCCGTCTCCATAATATGAGCACACAAGCACAAGCGGGGATCGGATCCGGCAGTTCTGAACAGATTTTCATTCTGTGCATGTTAACTTTCTCCGTTGTTGTTAGATAGAACAGGGGCCCAGCTGTGGGCCCCACACAGAATCAAATTCCTCCCGAAATTCCGTGCTTAACACAATAATAGTCATGTTTGTGACAATGTGATTAGCACAAAAATTTAACGGCTTTTTTTGGCTTTGAATGTGAAAAGTTTTTGTAGTCGAGAGAATGTTGACAATTATGCCTCTCGAACTCGTGCCAAACAGAACTCACTCAGTGCGTGGGGTCGATGGGATTTCTCTTGAATTGGATCGGTGAGAACTAAATATTTTTGGGTGTATTTAGTAATAACTTATAAATAGTTGGGATGGCATGAAAACTTGGGATTTGGTAGAAAAATGAAGTCTGTCAAGATTTCACTTGGGAAATGAAATGGAATTTATGTTTGTTTCATTCTTATTAATGTCATGTTTATTCATTTAATTTGTTCTTGATTTTTAGATTCAAGCTTACACCATCATCCTTGCTGACCAACAAGGAGCCATTGCCTCCCGGATTTACAATAATAATAACAATGATGAATATAAAAAAAAATTCCTCTTGTCCAGACACCTGAATTATCAAGACAATTTGGCAAAGCATCGTGTCCAGCATGCTTCCAGTTTTCCGGGGTCAATGATTGGACCGATGTACGAACTTGTAACTGAAGGACTGAGCTGTACCCTTAAAAATTTTAGTGGCACATGCAAGTACTTGGTCTTTACTAAGGATTGACACGGAAGTGTTGTGGGTGTTTAACATGGGAAGGCGTTTGAACGTAAGACTTTGTACTACATTCGCTCAGACAACTTTCTTTGTATACGAGCTTGGATCTTCAGACTGTGCGAATAGTTGCTAAAATGTTGTTTACTTCTTTAGCTACACTCGATAGAGCAGAGAAAGCTGCAAAGGGGCCGTCATAAAATGAGCTTGAACTTGTCACGAGCTGAACTGAAGACGCAGGGAAGGAGATGCTTGAGAGCCTTTCAAGTCAAAGCCGAAGGTGGATAAAAGTGACCATAAAAACAGTCCCACGTACAACTTTATGTGTCACTTCTGATTACTTTATTAATCATTCTATACTTTTACGGATAGAAGAGTCAACGCTGCTAGTTGTGCCCTATTTGGCAGTAGATCTGTCGTCATTATTTCTTTCGCTAGTTGGTCGATCTTGGCGAGATCTGCATCTTTACTCACCGTTGTGTGTTTCTGAAAATAAAATACATCTGATTAGTAGCTCCTCCTTGCAAATTCGGGTCTGAACGGAAATCATTATGCAAAAAAGCCTGAATGTTCGCTCATGTATACAAACTGGATTTGTAGCTCCACTGAAAATCAAGCCCACCAAGCAAGGCTTGGTGCACAACGTACTGCTATTAAAACTGAGAAAATCCTGTAGGGAACTGGTTTTCTGGAACATGCCTGTGGATCTTCAAAGTATCAGCGCAAGCTCCTCTAGCGGCAATAATCAAAGAATTGAATCAAGTTGACAAGTCGAGCAAGCCATAGGCTTATTTCGACCCTATATGGACCTCTCTAGCGGCAATAATTTGATAGTGGACCGGTGGACCGTATGAAACAGCTCAGGTTCTCAACACAACAACAACCTTACTGTCGTTCTACCCGAAAAATGAAAAAGTTGAGACGTTCACACAGAATGCAAAAAATACAACTTTCATTCTTGTAATCACATTCATAGCGGGAAGTGGTGCACTTCTCGCCTCAGCGTTTGGGTTTTGGGTTCCTTGTAAATGACCTTTCACTATCTCTGTACCACATGGTGGAATGTACTTCTGGCCGAATTTATTACCCTTTTACCACTTTTGGTACCTGTACCTATTGTCTCATTTCATTACTCGCGTAAAATGCTTCCAAAACAACTTGAGGCAGAGGCAATAATCGTATTTTAAGCATGATTAAAAGTATCAATTTACTTTGGGCCGGATATGACTGTTCTATAAGTGTTTTCTGTACTGCTATTTACTTTTCTCAAGTACGATGGATGGGTTCATAATCAGTTTATGCATAAATTGTAGCATTAAATTGCAACTACATAGTTTTTCATGGTAACTTGCTGTTTTAAGTTTCCTGTCGCAAAGCACTAAATTCACCCAACCAACTTGTCTGCTACAGATTAGTATAAAAAAGTTACGGGACTCGAGCACCAAGTGCATTCTACCGAACAATGTTGCGCAACCTAGTTGGTCCATTGATCAACATCTCACCTCTAATTGACTCCTACTCCGACTGTCTCACTCATGTCGTGGATACCGATGGTGTTTTAAGTTTGAAAGCTCACCAAAGCCCGGTCGTTTTATCTTATAAAAGCAGAATTCTAAACTCGAGTCTCGCTTATCAAACAAGTTTTGCCGGAGTTCGATCACCTCGATGTCTGCTCACAATCGCATCTTTTTTTACCTCATGGATATACAGTGCTGAGGATCTGCGAAAATTCATCATTCCAATTGATGAAGATCCAGACATTCCCTCTAAGAATGCAGCGAATATTTATCCTCTAACATGTATAACTTCGTCCCAAGTGCATGTACCATTCGTCCAGCTATCAACAATGCTTTAATGTTGATGACACTTGCTGAAGAAAGCAATGATAGGACAAAAACCAACTCGACATGGAAATTGACCAAGAAGCAGCGTCTTCGAGTGATTTTGAAAAGCTTGTGAATCTAATGAGGCATTTAAAAATCCTGTTTGCAAGCACAGAATGCCTTAGCCGCATCCTGATTCGTTTAGAAAGGCCAATGACGTTTTTGGTAAATGAGTACGACTTCCAAAAGTACTGGCCGCTCTTTGTCAAAGTCATGAATACTTATCCGGACGTCAAATTAGCAAACAACTTCTACAATGATGCAACATTTCTGTCCGAGCCAGTTGCTGTTGCAATGGCTACTGGAATGTCCCCCTTGTTCGAGGGTTCGGCAGTAACACGCATGAAAGTTTTGTTAAGTTCTGGAATCTATAGTTTGTGGCAAAAGTGGCACCGCATCAAGTTCACTGATGGTGGACTACAGCATGGAGAGAAGAAGCTTCCACTAGAAAACAGGGTCGGCTCTTTGTCTTTTGACAACTCTGGAACTTGGTGGGTTTTTCAAGCTCAGGCATACGCATGGTTGTTGTCGACGGGGTTGTTTTTTGGCGAAATCATCCTTCAATCTAGTGCTGCTGCAAGGATGTCTTGCAAAACTTGGACTTTGACTTCATAAACGACTGGACTAGCCAATTCTGTGAGGTTCCGTAAAGGAAAACCATTGATTTGAGTGCCTTCCATTATTAAAATTGGGCAGTAGGAACCAGAACTCGTCATGCTTTCTCTAAATTGTTCAAAATTACATTCCTTGAAGTCTTTGTAAACATCAGGCTCTATCCATTCGCATTGGATTTCAAATCGGGGGAAATTCGCTTTGAAAACTCGATCACCAAATGGCTTATTTGGAGGGTTATGTTGGCTCTGACTGCTCTTCGTGCGCTGCTGGGAACAATGAGGATATTATTTATAATTGGAAACCATGTTAAATTCCCTATCAGAGAGATTCCTTTGATGCTGACCCAGTTGTGGTATTGGGCAATAGTTTACTGTTTCCTTCTTTTGTTTTTTAGTAACTTGGATTTAACAGTGACTGTGTTTAATTATCTTCTTAAGAGTAAGTTTATTTTCAGTAGCCGTGCTAATATTTTAAAATATGACTGACTTAAGTTTCTAAAAATAAAAATACTTGGATTGTAGAATCAGTCAGAAGAACAACGTGGCGCAATGTGTCCCTACAAGAAGTGTTCGTACTCACTGTAATACCAGCCAATGTCATTATAGTGCCACTGAGCTTTGCCACAGTATTCGCACTTAGGCCCCACGCAGTCTATAACTTGTTCTCTGCTTTACAAGATTCCTGGCAAACAAGACCAGTGCTGATTGGGATTGCCGCTGCTGAAGGATTCCTGGTACTGTACATGTGGTCTATTGTCACTTTCATGGGGCATAATATGATGCTGTTTTTTCAAAAATACATTGAGGAAATGCAACACACCTTGGAAACGTTTGAGCGCAAGTTGGTTAGAATGAATTCAATTCAATGATTTGTACTTTATGATGATGCTCAAAATGATGCTTGAATGTCGCCTTTCAGATCCTCAAAAATCCACTGGATGACCGCTTTCGGGATTCAGCGTGCAGTTGAGGATATGCGGTGGTTGGAGCTAAACATTCGGATTTATAACTTGTGCTACCGTCATATTCACTTCATCACCAAAATAGCCACACTGTTCATATACATATTTATAAATGCATTTGGGATTTTGATATTTCATGCGCATCCGTTTTGGGCGCAAAGTGCCATCTTCTTTGGAAACGAGTTTGCCATGATTTACTGCCTAATATTTCATAAGGCATTTTCAATTCCAATGCTTACAAAGAAGGTGAAGATAAGGCTTTGGAATTTTGCAAAAAGCAACACAAGGGGTCCCACCAGACATCTTTTTGGCGCTTTGATTCGATCCATACCACCGATCGGCGTTCAAGTGGGAAATTTTCATTTGTTTGAGCCCATGTCCACACCAAATTTCCTTGGGTTTGGAATGAGGAACATGGCCAGGATTGTTATAGCTTATCGAAGTCGATGAAACAAAGTGACGAGGAAAGTAGGCTTCTAGCATGACACTAATGTACATAATAGTGAAATATAATAATGAGAATAATGACTTTATTCTATTATCGACACTATTGTATTAAAATCAAGCTAGTAGCTTTTGTGGCAACGAGTATCTTTTGCTTATGCGTCATATACAGTTTTTTATCAATCGTGCAGATGCAGGATTGTTCTGGACACCGTGCACTAGCCTGCCACACCAACTTCAAGGGTTAACATCTATCTGCGAGTTTACTTTCTGCGGGTTGCTATTTTGAGTTAGTAGCATGTAACAAGAAGGATGAGTGCAAATTTCCGTATCAGCTTGCCCAGAGCAATCAAGATATTTTTAGACGTGTGGCGCTTTGGGACCATCCGTAAATATGACGAATTATGGGTATGACGGTCAGTTTAGGCTAACTGACCGGAGTCTCCAATATTGATAAGGGCGAGAACTTGGGATTATGAGAATCGAAATACACAAGACCGGATGAGAATCAAGGGAATTCACCGGGGTAAATTGGATTTCATTTTGTGTACGTTTCACAGACGTAACGGGACGTTTTCGCTTAAATATGCGTAGCCATGAACCCATTTTTGTAGACAGTGCGCTCAGCACAACAGCGTGGGAGCACAACAGTCCTGGACTCTATTTCATACTTGTTACCATTGTCAACATTGCAATTTTTAAATTTATATGTAATTACAACCTGATTTTCTGACTAATAAATAATGGAGCCAACTGCATTGCAATTCAGTTTGATATTTGATCAATTTTTAGTTGGACCCTTCATGTGACCGCTAGAGGTCAATGAAGTCTATAAGGGTAAAAATGTCTCAAGTGTTCCTCTGTAACTTTTTCTCAGGCCTTTATCATGAGAATTCAAATGAAAATAATAATTATTATTGAATTATTCTAAACTCAACTGTCCAGATCATTCACCTCCAGTAGATTAGCAATAAATGCAAGTCTGTCAGCATGTTGAAGAGCGTGGAGTAGAGTTTGCGTGGGCTTTATCAGTGCGAGATTTGCATTCAATACAAATCTAGGTGACTCTATAATCTCACCCACCGCTCGTCGTCATCGTCATTATTACCACCGCAGTTGCCACATAAGAGCAATAAGTGAGTCAGTTTCAGCAATAAATCATGGCCTGTCCTGCTCCAGCAGCAATATTAACTTCCAGCACAACAAAACTAAATTCAAAAGTTTAATACGAGAGCTTGCAGTCCGATCTGAGGGACCTGACGGGCCTAATTTTAAATTTGGAAGAGGAAATCGGGGCTAGAAACTTAGCACTAGGGGCCTGTCTGCGTAGAGGCGGATTACTGACGAATGCCTCCGTAATTTTGAGGTAAAAAATTAGGAATTTAGCATTCCCTGAATGTGCAATTGCTGTTCTCTCACTCGGTCCAGTCAGTTAATGCCACATTGAACTTCAGAGGAACTTAACACGAGAGTGATATCAGGTGTGCTTATCATTTGGACATTCTATTCGCACATAGGCCAGATTACTCGCCGTTGCAACCGCTATGTGGCTCTTCTCACTAGCCACGACTGCTGATTGAAGAGCTCCTAGACTCGCCACAGTCATTTTTCTGTCTGAATTGAATGCAGAATGCATCAAAGAAACTTCAAAACAATTTTCAACATGAATTATAGATCAAGGCATTTGTTTATAGCAAATCCAAGACTCAAGCCCTGTTGCCATAAGTATCCAGATTGACAACAAAGGTGACAATGACAATAAGTGAGCGAGTAGATTGGGCAAAAAGCAGTACACAGATGATTTATTTGTTGGTTTAGCTACCAACTCAGCCGAACGGACAGAACAATGGTGCAATACGGAGACAGAAATTTGCAGAATGACAGCAATATGGCCAAGAGTTGACATGTTTTTTCATAGCAGTAAGACACATTGTCAACTTGAAAGCTCAAGAAAATGTAACGCTCCTCATGATCCTCGGGTATAAATTTAGTTATTTCACGAGATATGTCGACCGTGCCGAGTGACCCTTGATTGTCGTTGATCGCTAGAGAAGTTGCGTCAGTCCTGTGAAAACATTGATATTGTTTTAGAAATGCAATTCTTTTGAACGCTCGTTTGCATATCAAGTGGTTGAAAAATGGCCACTTACTGAAAAAATTGATTTGCGTTGGTATTGTCAATGTCCATGAGCTCACTGGCTTGGTGCTAAAAAAATGATTTGCAAGAATAACAGTGAATGTAGCGACGTTGATGAACTTTTTGAAGCAAATCATATTCAGTTTTCTATGGCATTGTCATTCAAAAGACTGCCAGATCCACTATACCTGAAATCTGAACAAGTGATCATGGCTTTGCACAGTGATCTTGGTATCCTCGATTTCCATGTCTTCTGATGACCACATAGTCTGAGAGCTTGGGTTCTACAAATAAAAAAAAAGAATGAACGTTAAAGGGAATTAATTGTCTACCACGACTAGTTAGACATCAACCAAAGGTACATGGTGTCATTATTGCTGTTCAACAAGGATGCTATGAGACTAACTTGATATATTTCTAATGTGTCTGAACCAGCTGCACACTCAGTGTCCATTTGCTCAAGCCAGTCTTCATGGTTGTTAAGTTCCTGAAAGTATCCAAACGTTATAAGAAATTCCACTCAGATCTTCCCAACGAGCTGTCCTGTGAAAATTATTTTATTGTCATTGAAATCAGGATTCAATACGACTAGCTCACCGGCATACTTAATGGCGTTGTTCGATACATTTTTGATGGAAACAGTTTACGGATGAACTATTGTAATTTCGTCTGATTTTGAAAATATATTTTTAAAGTTAAGCTGACTGTTTTCTAATTTTTTTCTTCCTCATACAATGAATTGTGATGAGAGAATATTTTTACCTGATGCGCAAATTAAGAGTTGATACATAATAAACATTATCAGTGTGCACGAATGATACAATTTCTGATAAGATTAAAGCTTGTTTGTCACGTTGCTTGCACCTTCCATAGCAAAGGTCCAGACTAAAAGCACTATTAAGAAATCCCGCAGCAGAATGATTGTGAGTGATCTTATCACCTGAGATATCATTAGTCACTTTATTTTGAGGTCACTCGAAGCTAAAATCACAACTCACCGTTGAAGCCATAAGCACGTGAACAAGCGAATCAATGTTAACACATGATCACACATTTTACTGTTGTGTCTTCCAGCAAGACTTCATTGCAGGGTCAGCAGTTTTTAGATTCCTTTTTTAAGTCACTGGCCTACTATAGTCCAAGTTTTAAACAATTTTATTTGCACGAGCCTCAAGGACCACAAGAGTACCCTCACAGAACCGCGCAGTGCATAAGTGGGCTAGAGAACGGGCTATAGTCCTCCCCTTTTAATATCAAGTTTTTAATTCAGATAAAATTATGACTCGCCTTTATGGAGCTAGTAATGAGCATTTGACTAATGCTTTAGAATTATTTCACGGGCTTAAGCTGGCCCATATCACCCTGCAGCATAGTCAGATTACGTATGCGATAGCTAGATCAATGGCAAAGAACGGCATAGAGTCATTATGAATTGAAGTAAATAAAGTAAACAAGCACTAACAGTGGAAAAATTGTCAAAATCACTACATGAAAAGCTTGTCTTACTAGTGGTGTACTCTTGTAAATATTTGCAAAGCTGCTTATGAGTGCTGCAACTTCCGGGAGTAAATTTCTGCGAATATTCTAACGAAATTTCTGCTGAACAGCCATTGTAACTAAATGGACTTTCTAGAGCGTTTGTTTTTTAAAGTACAAAAGTTGCATTGCAATAATCAAGAATTTTTTATTGATTCTTCAACGAGCCTTACCGAATTTAAATTGCAAAGTAGACTATTACGACTAAACTTAAGCGGCATTATTGCATAAACGCAGTTACTGATATTTTGTCAAGACAAAAATGAGTTCTCAACAATGAGCCTTTTGTGCGTGCGCAAAATGGAATGGCGTTTTCCATGCAGGCGCAAAATGTAAGTAGCTTGTTGTGTGCAACAAATAGATGGGCTTGTTCGCATGCGCAAAGTAAATTTGGCTGTGTAAACATGCCTAAAACAAATTGTTGGGTTTGTTCGCATGTGAAAAGTAAAAATGCCTGTTTATACATGCGCAAAACAAAATGGTGTCCATGCGCAAACGAAATCATGTACATGCGCAAACAAAATCACGTACATGCGCAAACAAAACCAAAGTACGTGCGCAAACAAAACCAAAGTACGTGCGCAAACAAAATCATATACATGCGCATATGGGTGCGGATACGAAAAAAAGTAACCATATGGAGCGGGGGTCGAATATTGGAATTGCGTATCTCGTGGGAAATTTGACAACTACAGCGCTATTCAATCTGCACTGAAAGCGTAAAATGACATAATGTCAGGCTCAGGTTGCCAGCAAAATTAACTGAAATAGCAGGACAGATAAGAGGGTTTGATAGTCTTTACTTTATCTATCAGTGTCGCCTACAACTGTGGGATTCTCGTTACCAACTTTATCTAAGCGTGTTTTTTTACTCACAATCAGGCACCTGCCCTTTCGCCCAGGAGTCTGCAAATTGGAGGAGTGAAATTGTGAGTTGCAATATCTCTGCCAACTTTTGTGCGGTCTTGATGGGAGCTAGACGAAAATAAAACCCGTTTCCAAATTCATAGTCAAATAAGTTCTATTTATAGAAATTTACAAGTTATTCACGATTAAAAGTTTTTCCTTCCAATGGCCGCCCAGAACCAAGAACGACGAGCAATGTGGATCAAACTCAGGAGAGCTCAAATAGGTAATAAAACCTAATAACATTTATACAACTTAGATGTAATGCAGTGGTAAATTATAATTCAATACCCAATCTCAATGAGGCTAGAGTAGCACTGCCATTAGTACATGCTTTTCTAAGCTCCCAAAAAATCATGTCGAATTCTTTTTACTTTTACCTTATGAAAACTTGGGTTTATATTTTGTCATTTCATAAAACACAGTCAACTTTAAGTTTAATTGTACAAACGCCCAGTTGACGCCCTCTCTCATAGCAATTATACATTTCATGAGTACGGACTTTGATGCGACGACTAAGCATGTGCTTATAAAGTTGAATATTTCTATGAGAGATGGCGCAGGTACGAAAAAGCCGATGAGTGCAGCAGCGTTGTTCTTGTAAAAAAAACTTAGTTCTTGCTCAAAGATGGCAGTTGTAGTAATAAAAATAAAAGTAAGCAAATTGTAGCTGAAGTCATAATAAATATTTTCTAAGATCAATGTCAAAGGTTACACAAAGTATCTTAGCTGATATTTCTGGCTAAATTAATGAATCACGGAGAATTTAAATATAGGCTGACAAGTTTTTTTATTGACTTACATTATAGGATTTTGTAATGATTTTTTCTCATGCCAACAAATTAAATTATATTAAACAATTACTCTAATTAAATGTTTGATTTGCAGAAATTGAAACAAAAAATGTCTAAAAATTTCGTACTAGTTAACTCAAACCACTGATAGTAAAGAACATTGCGCTTATTCAAACGAAGTGCGAAATAGAAGGCCTATTGGCTAAGAAAGTAAATGTTTTTGGCACAGAAAGTCACATTGAAGGTGTAATTTTCCTGCTCAAGAGCCCTTGGAACTGTTCCAATTGTTGTGAGCGCTGGGTCATCCAGATGAGCGGGCACTTGCACGTTCTGAGTCCCTTCAGGTTGCGTTGCAGTCCTGAGAAGTCAAGAGGAATTTGTATTAACAAGCTGATTCAAAGAAATGAACAAGCTGCAAACTCTTATTTACACGAAAACATTGTTAAACATAAATGGATTTTAACTGCTAGATTCCTTAGCTTTTTTTATACCATCAATTTAAGCCGATAGACTAATTACTGCTGACTGTGGAGACATATACAGACAGAGCGAAAACATAGCTTACTGTTCGACGTCCTCAGGACTGTCAACGTCCATCTCTTCGACGTCTTGACGGCTTTGCCTCACTTGATAATCTTGGACCGTCTCCTGTACGCTTAAGTACTCCACTTCCATTGGTTCACTCTCACGAACTCCATCCTGGGATTCCTTTAATTGTCAAAATCTTGTCATTATTATGTCTGCCATTCACACACGGACGGACGCCTTGTAAGCTCTGGCATCAAAGTTGTTGTTGCTAAAATAACTGACCTGGTTGCTGAAGAATGAAACTTGAGCCATTGTTACAATGAGCAGTTTACAGAACCAAATTTAGCCGATGCTTTTTTATTGCGATGCGAAAAGTTTCTTAATTGAAGTTTAAATTCCCTTACCGCGAATTTAAATGTGTGCAGCCAATTAGTCCCCCGACTATAGCTTGATTGCAACCGCGATTAGTTATCTCTTACTTTGTTCGTAATTCTATTAACCGTGTACATAATGGGTGCTACATGCCCTCAGCATAGAGAGCTGATGGCAGATAGATGCTGTTCTTATGCTCATTCTAGATCCAGAGAATCCAATCAATAAATTAATGTCAATTTGCAGCTTTACTAGCTTTTGAAAAAGAAATAAAAGCTACAATTGCAATAGGGGATCTTGGAGTGGTCATGCCTTATGAGTTTACATGTTTTAAAATTATTGCTGTTTGTAGAAGTTCAACAACGTTTTAATTGAAATTTTATTTGCTCATTTCAGGTGTCCAAAATGCCAATGGGAAAGCGGGTCAGGTCGAAATGATACGAGCTTTGTCGTCAGCTGTTTCCATAGTAACGCAGGTGATAACGGTTATTTTACCCTCATGATTGACTTCTGGTATCATTGACTATAATTTATTTTTGTATTTTCTCCAGCACAATGCCGCCATGAATGCCTACTGAGTGACAGGGAGTAGCTATTTGACCCTGTGTGACTCCCACCGTCGCAGTCATTCAGATTGACAGCCGGCATCAACACTGAACTGCTTCAGTATGCGTACAATTTATCAATACAAAGTCAAAGTATGCAAAATAATGATGATACCGGGTGAAATTGTGAGAAAGTCAGAAGCAGTGGTGTGCTGGTAGCAAGTTTGGTTCATTTTAAAGATACAAGGAAAGTCTTGACATGTATTTTCTTGTTAGCAATTTGTTTGTATCACAGCAGTAGAAAATGTTAAGTTCTGTCGTCACGCTGATTTCTTGATCTTAATAATCAATTGATTACTTGTAGGAAATGGCTAAATGCTTACTTCCATCTCCTGCTATGCCTGCCGTCAGCTTTAAATTCACTACTTATCTAGCTGCCGGGCTATTGACACCGCCAGACGCAGACGGTCTCAGTTATTATTGACAAACCCATCTTATAGCCAGTCCAAGAATTCCAATTAATATAGTTGTCATGCTAGTTTTGCTCATTATAGTCTTGTGTTACTTCCAATTAAATATGTTGGTCTGCTCACAGCAGTAGCGGCGTCTTGCTCACAGCATTGAGAGTGGTTTGTGGCTGACTGGCAGGAATCCAAATCGAAAAACTCGAAGTAAAGCTGGTAGAATTGGAATGATGGGACTTATTGTTTTCTCCAAATGACTGCAGCATGTAGTTGATCAGATCACGCTTGAGACATTTCTACCATGGATCCCTGTGCTTTGTACAGCTTTTGTAGTAAATATTTTCTCTCTTTTTCCAGTATCACTGCACCCAGATTTGTCAAGAAGTAAGAGAAAAGGACGTGATTGTGCAAAGCTAACTGTGGATTATGTTGTTGTTGCGTAACCTAGCCTTATAGTCATTATGACAGAGCGTAGTCAAAACATTTAACCAGGGACGGATACAACCCTGCTGTTTGAAATTCAGTTGAAATCTAGAAGATTTTACATAGAAAATCATGGGGCTCAAAACATCAATAGAATGATTTTTTGTCACTTTTTTTATAGAACTTGTGCCGTATGTAATCTTTGGGAGAGACGAAGATACACTAATGACAATGACTTTTGTGTACTAAATTCATAGTAACGGTAAATATATCGAAAGTACTGGCACTGAGCATTGAAGACGTAGTGACTGGTCATCTAAAGTCCTGCTTCCGACTGAATGGAACGGACAAAGGACGTACGCTAAACGGGTTAGGCAGCTGCTGGTTGGTTATTAGTGAATTGAAATATTTTGTAAGATGGCAAAATCGAGCGTGCCATAAGTGGGCAAATTAGCAGTAATATCAGCTTTGTGGTTAGTTCCTTGGGTGGGCTCCGACATGCTTGTCACATTTACTGTACCTTCATGAATAATCTCATGCATTACTACTCGATTTTAGTTTCACTCATGCCACATCAGCCTGAATGGTTAAGAATTAAAACCAAAATGGAAGACTGAACGAAGTCGCTGCCGCTCTTGCAGTCGTTTGAATAGTGGTCAGTCATGGAAGTGGAACCGTTCGAAAAAAATTCTGCATCCTGGATGGTCAATCAAACCCAATTTTAGCTGTTGTTGTTGCCCATGATAGTATCACAACCTCCAGCAGAACAACAGTCTCAAGTTTTTACGCATTGTAAGACAGCAGTTTCCTTTTCTTTGATGTTAAAATGAAACCTTTGATTAGCTTGAGCAGAAAGTCACACGTCTTACAAATTCAGGCAGTTCTTTTTGATGGGATGGCACTTCCCGCGTTGTTATAATACAAAGCTTGATATTGGAATTTTTGATCTGATTCAATGCTGGTCGTTTTCTGACAAATGATAACATGTTGTTTTGTTGCAGGTAAACTTTGACGGCTATCCGGTGGGAAGAAGAGGATCTCAGGTGCTTCCAAATGGCCATTGACTTTCGACGTTGCTTAGAGGGATGCGGCAAGATTGGATGTTGTCTTAAGATGAACAAATACTCCATACGGTTAGGAACATTGGTGAAGAACATAAAATATTAAGAGATTGATTAGATTACGGTATGAATACTTATGTCATAATGTTTGGAGAGGACTTTATATGTGAAATGATGGAAATGTGATGGGATCTTGGTTGGAGTTGTCAGGTTGTGTCATTATGAGTATGGAAGTGTAAGCTTGAGCTCGGGCCTATGTGAGAATGTAATTATTATTTAAATAGTAACGAGTCACTTTTAATTATTGGAGAATTAATGGAATTGTGAAAGGAACGTTGCTGTCAACGAACTTTATAGGTTCGGTATGAAGTAAGGAGTTGGTTGTGGAAGTGAGCGAGAGTGAGGCACATCATGCCCCCTGATCTATACTAATATATACATAATTGGTCTCAATTGTAAAGGTGAATTCCGGCACATTCCAGTCCCATTCCAAATTGTTTCCCAGTCACACAAGGTTGCCCATATGTATGGAAATAGTTTTTGTTTTGAATCAAATAATGATCTGTATGAACAGAAAAAAGAAATATTGACAGCACCTTACTTGCTGAAGAACAATACAGATCCTTGTTACATTAATAACCGAAACCAAATCCATTTAAATATGAGCCAAATCGTACGTACAAAAGTAATCAAATTAGTTGAGTTACTATCCGGGTTCTGCCGCTAGGTAATAGAGTGTTGGATTTGGTAAGTCAGGGCCAGCTGGAATGGTTGTTGAGGTGGCAGCTGGCTTACTCACATATGGCTAAGTAAAACTTGTTCATTATGGAGGAGTCACGCTGGACGGCAGTTGAAGACGGTAATGGTAATAAGACAAGATTGTGGAGCTCTTCTAGTTTCCAACATCACATCAAAATAGTTATCTGGTGTTGATTGGGTGTCTGTGGGTGCTTTTGTATTATTCTTAAGTTATTGTTAAGGACTGGAATGTGCCGGAATGCACCTTTAGAATTAGGGCCAATATGGATATGGATACATTGGTATCGATCAGGAGGCCTGATATGGCCCACGGGGACGGAAAGAAAACTAAAACAGGGCACACATAATCACACAAAGTATTTGTCGTGTAGTTTATTCGTCACAGAGAGAGTCTCTTCAACAGCTCGCAAGCTGGACTATTTTTGCTCTAAACGAGTTTCGCATGTTGTTGAATTATCGTATAAATTAGCTTGGGGGGCTCTAATAGACTTAAAAAGTAATTGCAATGTTGTGATAAATAGCTTGGGTCCTTTAACTCTTGTAGCGATGTACTATGAGTTTTGGTATCGTTTTTTTTTCATAATGTACGTTCTACTCACTCTATTTGTCAGCATAAGGGGAGGGTGCAGCCTGTATTCTGCTCCTGTAACACCCGGAGTTGTACTAAAAATGTAATCAGAGTTAGATGGAAAACTAACAAGCAGTGAGAGGAATAAGATGTAGTATAAATGTGTGTGACAGAGGACAATAATAAAGAGTTAAGAACACGGAGTGCTGCGTTCTTTCCTAGTAGGGAGTGTAGTACTTTATTATAAACTCTTCTACTAGTACATTGATTTTAACGGAGTGAGCCAGTGGATTCAGTGGGAATAGAAACTGCGACTGGAGTCAATTAAAGGCAATCAAAGATGCTCAGCAGACGATTAAAATATCCAGAAAAGGTTGCTATTCGGTTTGGAACGATGGAGGCAACCGTGTGGGTACCGTCATAAAAAACGTGAGCACACACTATTTGTGTTCTATTAATATTTAACGAAGTGTTGTGATGTTATGCAATGCCTGTAATTGTCTTTCTTCCATGTTTTACAGGCAGATGACATTCTCAAGCTGCTATAAAAATTAATTAGTCATTGGCACTATAGACAAGGTTCCCCGCAGCGCTTGTGTGGCATTTACAGACGATTTAATTGCAGGCAGCTAAATGGGAGTTACCCATCTAGCCAGAAAAGAACTTGCATCCCTCAAGTCTTCTCTTTGAGGCCGGACGTGCTAATAACAGCCACTTTCAGCACTCATTTTTGTAATTGGATAAATGACAGTTAAGATCTCTTGAGCCGGCACATGAATATTAGTGCTTTTGTTATACATTGAGCAGGTTCCACATCGAGGACGACTAAGGGCTAGTCAGCTCTCAAGGATACCAACGGGATTTGAATGTAATGCAGAAAGTCACATAGTTATGAAGATTTGCAGGAGTGATAGGTAATCTGCATTACAATATTATCTCGTCTATTGAACTTGATTTTGATGTTATTAACCTCTTACATTCACAATTTACAGTAAAGAGTCAACGTGAAACTGGAATTACTTAATTTTAATTTCTAACGCGAGGCAATGGAAGTTTGTGGATTTGAGTACAAGCCCGGTTAGATATAGATGCCAGCTGACCTTGGAATTTATTTACAAGAGGCAACATGATACTCACTAATAGCTCTCAAATGCAGCGGTACTTTAGAAACATTGATTCGTTGATTAGTAATCATAATAATTATTTTTATTCTTTGAAGAATTTCAGTTCGATTTTGACATAAATAGATAGTTAAGTATTTTGCTCCCTTGTAAGCCCTACTTGTAATTCTGGCTACTGCACGTGCTACTTTAGTCAGGAGAAAACTGAGTGTGGCCAACATCACTCATAATGGTGGATCAGTCAATGTCAATGTACAGTTGGTAAAATAAGTTTAGGCAACACGAGGTTTTGTTTGGTACATAATACCACAAGTACTACCCGTGACGTCACACGCTCATGAAACTGATACATGAGTTAGCCCAGTTAATGGGCTCTCTGATGGTGTCAACAACTCTGCGAAATTCCGCCACCCGCCGAAATGGCATCCTGGAAACCGCAGTCGTATCCAAAAACAACGCCAAAAAAGTTTAGGCAACATTTGGCTTTTTGGGCATTTTTGCCCACAATACCCACAAAACCAATCAAAAATGATTCTAAACCAAGCCCAATGCTCTAACACATCAATTTGGCAACAAAATAGTACCAGGCGGGGTGGTGCAGGGGGTGGGGACGACCTTTTTTGTCGGTAACAAGTTTCCAGCCAAAAAGAGCACTCACAGGTTGACGCATTGACATTTTAATGCCGAATAAAGGCTAAAATTATAATAAAAATGCAGGACCTCGAATTTAGTTGGAAAGGTCGAAATTTTAGATTGTTCTTTATAAGTTTTTTCCTGTTTTGATGACTTATTTCAGACTTTTGATTAGTTTTATTGAAGTAGACATGCACGCCTGCATTTTTTCATATTTTTAGTCTTTATTCGGCAGGAAAATGTCAATGCGTAAGCCGTGAGGGCTCTTTTTAGCTGGCAACTTGTTACCGACAAAAAAGGTCGTCCCAACCCCCTGCACCCCCACGCCTGGTACTATTTTGTTGCCAAATTGATGTGTTAGAGCATTGGGCTTGGTTTAGAATCATTTTTGATTGGTTTCGTGGGTATTGTGGGCAAAAATGCCCAAAAAGCCAAATGTTGCCTAAACTTTTTTGGCGTTGTTTTCGGATGCGGCAGCGGCTTCCAGGCTGCCATTTCGGGGGTTGGCGGAATTCCGCCGATTTGTGGACACCATCAGAGAGCCCATTAACTGGGCTAAATGGTACATCAATTTCATGAGCGTGTGACGTCACGGGTAGGACTAGTGGTATTATGTACCAACCAAAACCTCGTGTTGCCTAAACTTATTTTACCAACTGTAGTGTTGAACTTGGAAGCCTTGATTCTGGAATTTATTAGAATTTCAAAAGATTATAGTGCCAGTTAAGCACAATTGACTTGTTTTCATTAAAACCTTTGGATTTTATGGTGACAAAGTTTTGCTTTAAATTCATAAAAAGTTCAATTATACCTCAAGCCTCTGTGACCTGGCCGAGCTAGATATTTCACTATCGATTTCCATTGCTTCGGATGACAGAGTAGCTACGGGGCTTGAATCCTGAAAACAGACGGTGAAATATGATTTGAATTACACATTTCCCACTATGGACAACACTGAGGTCCAGCTGCATTGTTCATTGGCAAGAGTTTTGGAAGCTGTCTTCCTTACTTGCAATCGTTGCGAATTGCCTTCAACGATCTTGAATTCAATTGCCATTAATTCGGATTAGTGTACCATTATTTGCAACTATTAAGAAACAATATAGAGATGGTTTCGTTAGTGTGAATTGTTATGTAGTATTGTTTATCCGGTAATCTACGACAATGTAGCTTGCTAATAATTAGGGCCGTAGTAGCACGATCCATTATTGTCAATAATGACAGAAGTAGACTCGAGTTATTACGAGAGGGATTTCAGCATGAATGCAGACGTACAGCAAACTCTTGGCTTCAAATGGAGTAAAGCAACTACTAGAAAGGACGTGGTGTAGTTTTAGAACACAAGAAGATCAGATAAGCTAGTTGTGGACAGGAAACAGATTATTGTACGTGATTGAATTCTGATTACAAAGTTTTGTTCGTCCACACCAAATCATGATTTTTTCTAGGACCACTTCAAGTTGAGCGGTTGAGATGTGTAAGCCAACGGGTGGATCTGACATAATTTCTGCAGCTTCCATAGTCGTTTGAGGAGACAGATGACATGGAACTGAAGTCGATTTAATTGTAAGGTGCAACTTAGCACTAATCTCGTATTAAATTGGTGATGCAGATCGTATTTAAATGTTTTCTTTAATGCAGGAAAGCTTCTGAGGTAATATTCAAGATTCACAGACGACTGGAAGTCTTCAAAGTGTCGCTACTACTGCACGGAGCTGGCAAATGAAAGCCAAGGTCAAGGTTGTTGACGCTGTTGTGGCATGAAAGGTGGCCGTCAAAGGACCAGCTAATAGCATTAGCGATTGGACAAGTTTATTAAAATGAGGCGACAGTTCATGTCTCACTAGAGCGTATTGTAAGTACGACTTGACAGGTTAGTGAGTTAGATTAAACTGAATTATAGAACAGTTAGTCTAGCTATGTTAAACTGCTTTAAAGTTTAACAAATGGATTGTTGACTGCTAGTTTAATAACTAGCCTATCGTAATTATGGCAGTAACAGACGCCAACATGGTTTAAATGTTTACGTACTTAGTTTCAATTTCCATGGACACTGGCTGTTGGTTCATCATCATATCACCTATTCGATCCTGGGATTTCTAACACTAAGCAAACTTTAGATCGTCCTGAAAGTTTTCAAGTGCAAGAATGATGTAATAGAGCAAGAATAAAGTAATCATAGAGTAAGTGATCAAGCACGAGTTAAGGAGTTGCAGAGATCAGTCTGGTATGAGCGGTCATGGAGTAAGTAAGTAAGAATAGCAAGGTTCAAGGTTAGTGCTAGTGTAGGTGTGTGAATGAGTTGAGTGAGAGTGATGAACAATAGACAATTGGCAAGTACTTTTTAGCGCCTATTTAGTAGCACGACTCCCACCCAGGCCTCTTGGCCCCCTCACACAGCCAATTATCCGAAATTCCAAGGTCAAGGGCCAGGTCAAGCATCAAGAACTAGTACCAATGCTACAGAAAACGAGCAAGTGATAAGGACACAAAAACCTGGAGCCTATTTCATCAAAAAGTACAAGTTGACATTTGTAAGTCAAACACTACCGAGTCAATCCATAATTTATCTATATTTTCAGACGAACTGATATAAACTATGTAAACTATGTGAACAAGCAAAAGAGTGCAATGGGAGAATATCGTTTAAGCACTGAATAAATCAATTAATTAATTAAAATTAAATTAACTACAGCTGTTTGATCATCCTTAAGTCTAGGTCAAGACTAACTCTAGTCTAATGTATGGACTTAGTTCACGTACACCTCATAGATGGCAACCATACATACACTATGAGGAGAGGGGCTGCTGTTGGAATCTCTTGGGTTTGCGAGGCGGTGACTATTACTCCATAGTGTCCATAGTTGCGTTTCTCACTAAATGCATCTTAGAACCTCGAAGACCACGAGACTCAAAGATCCAGGCAGTTGTTTGTTGATTTTTCAAGAGTCGATCCAGTCCATTCATATCGCCCAAGGGAATGAAAATAAAAAATAAGATGCAGATAAAATTAAATAAAATATTATTGGATTATTCATTTCTTTTTGGTTGAGCTGTTGAGTAAAATTATGAGCTACCAGGTCAGCTGAATGAGCATGTGGCACTGATGGCCACCTGAAGCCACTTAGAATAATATGTTGAGTCCACAGGCCGAGTATCCGAGTGTGTGGAACAAACTGAGAATGATGAGTGTCCTTTTTTACCTTTAGTCGGGTGAGAAGCCGCTGAGGTCTCCTGCGAGTTAAAATAAAGCCAAGTCTCTCTCATACCTTGCACCCTTTGCTCAAACCTCGCCGGCTACGGCCGTATACCATGCAGTAGTTAACGAGTGTCTCACCTCTGTAGACATAATCATCCCAAGGACCCTGTTGCGGCCAGATGTCACAAACAGAACAGTTGTGCAATACGGAGACTGAAATTTGCAGATAACAACAAATTGGCCAAGAGCTGAAACGTTTTATCATAGCACTTAGATACATTGTTAACTTCAAAGGTCCGGAAAAAGTAAGGCTTTTCATAATCCTTAGACATAAATTTAGTTATTTCACGAGGTATGCCATCCATATCGGGTGACCCTTCAATGTGATGTTTACTAGTGGTGATGCGCAAGTCCTGTAAAAACATTGATGTAAAGCCATTGCAATTGCATTACTTTGAGCATAATTGACGGCATCATAAAGTTACAAATCGTTCCTTACTGAGGGCCTTCAATGGCACGAGTATCGTCAACGTCCAACAGCTCATGTGCTTTCAAGTCTTGGGTCCAACTTCCAACCAAAATATTTGAAAAATGACAGTGGATGTAAGTGACTACTATGGGCTTTTTAAGCGAATAACATTGAGATTTCAGAGGTATTATCTTTCCGAAAATTGACACGTTCACTGTAACTTAATGTAACACAACTGATCTTGGCTTTGCTTTTTTTATCCTCGAATTCTGTATCTGCCGACGGTCACAGTCTTAGGACTTGGGTTCTATAAATAACAAAAAAAGGGAATGTTAAAGGGATTGATTTTTCGACCACGGTCAGTCGATTTGACCACAAGCGCAGGTTCTTGGTATCAAGTTGTTGTTGTTTAATAACACAACAATAATGCTGTCTGGCTCACTCTATGTCTTTGGAATTTCAACAATTTTACACGCAGGGTTCACTGAATCAAGCCAGTCTGCAGGGCCATCAAAGTGCTGAAAGTAACCAATGGTATTCGCATTCAGTTAAGAGCTTCCCGACGAGCTTTGTTGTCAGAATTTTTGTGTCATTGTTGAAATAAAGGTTTAATGGTGTGGCATCACTTGATGTGCTACCGACCTTTGTCCATGCTCTGTACTCTATGTCATTATCATAGCATGCTAATCCTAGTATGCTAAGTCCTACTGTACGCCGGCAGAGGCTAATAATGTGAATGCCAACTGTTAGTTGGTGGATAGAGCCCGTGAAGTGAACAACTATTAAATCACATCTTATTTACTCACACTATTCCCTCGATCACGGCTTCATTACTAATTATCCATCAACCATTCTGGCACTACTATCATCCATGTGCTAGTCTTATTGTTGTGCTTCTCACATCATCCACACATCTCATCTGTTCCTTCACCTCGTGGTATTCACCTTCCTACTCATTTGCCAAGCGAGTACATAGACCTGAACCCCGGGTCGTCACAATGGACAGCTCGCCGTTGCAAATGACCCGTTGGAGTTTTTTCTGATTTATAAATTGTTAATAAATTATAAATTGTTCTTCTGTAATTGAATCAGCCTCGTACATTGCGTTGGAGTGTAATGAAAAAGGGCTGTAAATCTTGTGCAAAGGAAGACTTGATATTACTGTGTCCGTATACAAAGAATACAACTGCTGATAACACAAAATTGTTTGTCGTCCTGTACTCTTCACAGCAAACAGTCAGGGCCAACTCTGCAACTATACACTGGAAGCACTGCGGAGGCTGAGAGGAACTCAACAGGAGCATGAGAGCGAGTGTTCTTATCAGTTTGAGATTGATTTTACTCCAATATCATGTCACTCGCAGCTTTTCTCATTGTCAAGTCCATAAACAAGTGAGAAGAGAAATCAATGCCAATTCATCATGGACAGTTTTTTCTGCAGTCGCTTTCAGCACGACCTCATTGCACTAAGGTTATGCGTAATTTTTGAACGTCATTCGACTGCAACAGGGAAGTTGGATCAAGTAGACAGATGTACAAGTTAATTTTTTTTTTTCATCACGTTAAACGTTAGCTTTATTTAAATTCATAAATTTTACAACCTTAATCACATATATTTCAATCACATGGACGACTCAAATGCCCCCGGCTACGGGTTACAGAGGACTCAAACCTCCGGCACATAATTCATTCTTTGCAAGCTTAATTCCAACTAATAACTGGGTATTCGAATTTCGATGCTGTATCCACTTATTTGGTAGAGAAACCGTAGTTCTTTCCAGTAGTTTTGGAACTTGATGAGGGAGTATTCATCTTTGCATTGAATTTTGAAATCAGTCCAAATTATCTCGAACAGTATTTGTTTGAATCTGTGGATAGCTTTGAACTCGAATAAATTAGGGCATCCCCATAGAGCTTCTGTTGGATGTACAGACGGTCTAATTATGAGCATCCAGACAGATGTGGGTTGTTACTATTAGCCAGTTGATCTTGCCACCCTCAAGCTCTCCTCTTGTTGAAGCCCGACGTGCTAAAAAGACAGAACCATAGACTACTCTCACTGAGAGTAGCCTCTGAGAGTGATCTCTGTAATTGGGTGAATCATAAGAATAGTAATGATCTGTTGAGGCGACGCATGATTATAAGCAATACTCTTGCACTTTGCAGGTGTGACGGGACAGTAGTGTATTCGCCATGTCACTAGGATACCAGCGAGAATCCATGAGAAATACTATAAGGATATTGCTAAAGCGACTGATCGATATGACTTGATTAGCCTCTGATACGTACATTTCATGGGAAGCACTCAGCGTGAAACAAAGCAAATTCATTGGGCTCTTTTACTGATAAGTGCAGAAAACAAGAGCATGCCAAGTTTAAGTTGGTTTGAACACAAGAGCATCAGATAGGCTAATTGTACGTTATTGAACTCTTATTACAAACTTTTGATCGTCCACACCTAACGATGATGGATAGCTATTTTTATTGTGTTTTCGGAAAGCCTTTGCTTACAACTCAAAATTCGTGGAGGTCAGAAAAATAAGTTTGTATTTTGTAACTTATCCCGTCTGTATGGCTTAAATGGACCTTTCTACTGGGTCCCACATAACCTTTTTCTCCCCCCTACAACAGTAACTGCTGAACCGATTTTTGTCCAATATAGCTTATTTCAATGATAATTTAAATTCGGATCTCCTCCTTTTTAAAATTTTGAAATCGGTGGAAAAACAGCGAAATGGCAGGTCAAAATGTGGAGAAAGGTCGAATTCTGAGAATTTTCGTCCCACAAGAAAACTCTTCCCCCGTATGGCAGGTACAACTGCACCGATTTTTATCCAACATAGCTAATTTTAAAGACAATTTAATAACCAATCTCCCCATCATAATAACATCAGGAGATTCCGAAATGTTACCTCATCGTTTCGAATGTCTTCGAGCACCACGTAGAGTGCAGAGTTGAGGTCTTCCCATTTCCCATCGTTACTGGGAAAATGAATCGGCATAGCCGATTCAGAATTTCGCTGTTTTTGACCGATTTCAAAATTGTAAAGTGAAGGAGATCCGCAATTAAATTATCCTTAAAATAAGCTATATTGGACAAACATCGGTTCAGTAGTTACTGCTGTAGGGGGGGAGAAAAAGGTTATTTATGACCCTGTACTAGACCCTTGCACCTGTGAGATGCAGCATGAAAGCATCCGGTACTGTCAATAAAGTGGCCAGCGATACCGCGTCCGCTTGCTTGGTCAGATACAAATGTTGATGGAGCAGATTCAAGATCGAAGGGAGGTACAAAGGGTCGTCGGAGTCGAAAGCGGAAGGACTAAATCGGGGTATTCTTTGGTTCACTACAAAGGGTCCCTCTGATAAGAAAGGAGACCGAAGATTCACTTACAAAGTAACTGGCTGTAATATTAATTCGATTTAATTAAAAAAATACACTACTATGCGTGTGTAAAGTTACCATGACAATACACATGGGCTGTGAGAACGATAAATTGAATTGGCTTGATAAATATTATTATTATATTTATAACAACAAATGCTTGACGAGCTCATTGCATCTTAGAAACTCGAAGAGCATGAGATTGAGAAGCACATATCAAGGCAGTGTTTTGTAAATATTGTAAGAGTTCGGCTTTTTATATCCAGATTATCTACGAGAATGTAAATGACAAAAAGTCGGTCGAGAAAATTAACAATAACAGCATAAGATTATTTTTCTGTAGAGCTATTGAGTGAAATGATTCGGCTACCAGGTCAGCAGAATGAACAGATCCATCGTGTAATACGGAGGCAGAAATTTGCAGACTGACAACACGTTGCTCAACAACAAACAGTCATGGCCAACTGTCCAACTTACTTTGAAAGCACCACGGAGGCTGAGAGGAACTCAGTAGGAGATAAGACCGAAAGTTCTTATCACTTGGTGATTTCATTCACTCCAATTTCCAGTCACACTCAGCTACTTGCAATTTAGAGTCAATAAGCAAGTGAGGAACAAATCAATGCCGTTACATCATGGATGACTTTTCTCCAGTTGCTCCCAGCACGACCTTATTTATTTGGTATTTTAAATTAGTCATGCAGCCGAATGGTTAACCACAATACACATTATAAGCATGTACCAACCGTTCCTCCAAATATTAATTGAATTTAAAGCGTAGTCGCTGGGGACTCTGCATTGTCACTGACAGTTTGACAGTGTAACGGGCTGCTATCCCCAAGCTCAATCTATTGAGACTCTTCTGTGACCCTAAGACTTTTACTTCCATCAAAAATCTTATTGAATAAGAAAATTGTCATTTCTAAGAACAATTTCTTAGATGTTCCATCAATGACTTTGGGCTTTCTGCATGTTCCAGGTACGTCTTTCAAGATAGCTGAATGTATGAAACTGGTTCGAAAAAAATCAATGAAGCTTATCGTTCGACAAGTTGCATGTAGAATAAACATAAAAGATAAAATAGTATCAAGGCTACTACTGCTGCGTGAAGTGCAGCACTGATAATTTGACGTCACCATTTCCTCCTTGCCGGTAATGGTATTATACGTGCGCACATGTTTAGACTTTGCCTAGACGTAAAGTCATGCACAACGTGCACGTGAGTTACATTTACCGTCGACGGTTTGTACAACTCTGAGCAATCTATAAGGCCACAGTTATCTTTATTATCACAATTATTAAGGTGACTTTTTAAATGCAAAGTGCATACTAATCGCTAGTATTCAAAATAGATACACATTTTTGACATGAAAAATATAAACATTGGTTGTATTTCCTTCCCCATGAGCCCTAGACAGAACTTGAGCTGCTCCACTAGCTGGGTTGTCATCTTGTGGGACTCCATGAGTGTTTCGAGCTTCATCGAGTACAGCTTCAGGCCTGATAAGTCAAAAGTATTGTTGTGATTAGGTGGATTAATGTTCCAATAATAATACTTTTAAAGGGCAAATTAACTCGTATCACTATGAAACTGACATAAAAGATGAACTAACTTGAGATCTTCTAGTTTAGATGAACAGTAAGATAAGCTGCTACTCATGGCTTACCCAATGGTAAGCCAAGAAAAGGGATGTCAACTTACTGGATGACGCCATTTTCAATGGGACTCTCTATTTCCATTGGCTAATCTTCTCGAGTGGTGTGGTCCTGAAATCAAGATTTTTTTCAATTATGTAGGATTTGAAATAATTTTCAATTGAACTCCTTAAATCCGCCAGAGTTTTTTAATTTCAGCTGTACCTCATGCGTATGCCCATTGCCTGAGCTATGAATTGTTTTGAGGCCATCTACTCCTAAAGTTGATGACCGATATTCATGAAAAGTATACCATACGAAAGCTGAATAACTGCCAAATGGCACTGGCTATACTAGAATTTGTAGTTTGGGCTGGAACGACTCCGACATCGGGGTTGTAACTTAAATTTGTCGGTTTTTCGAGATTTTCATGCTGATGGGGTCGTGTGACCCATCACTTTACACCAACTTTCATTCTAAGCTCAAATCTGACATTGAAAATCTGCTTCAAAGAATCACGCGGGACATGTCGACATGTCCGTGGTCACTTTTGGCCGGTTTGACCTTAAAAATCATGTGATACCTCAAAATGCTCGCATGCTTCGTGTGAGTAAACCTATCGTATTTCTACTTAACGTCATGGACCATATTTGACATACTTCGGTAAATACACATGCCAATCGATGGCAACTGCAACGTTGGGCCATGTGGTGTATCAAAATGATCCTGGAAAAGTGGAAAATAGAACAATATCTGAGCTAACTACCAATACCAGGACGACGTTGAAGCTAACTACTGGGGCTAACAGTGGTGTCACAAAGGTCTAGGAGAAATGTAGTAGTTTGACTAAGTTTGTGAGCTTCAGGCGTCCGTACGACGCCAGGCTCCCTAGTCTTGCAATACGGAGACTAGAATTTGCCTTCCAAAAACTGACACGTCCAGTGTACCTTAATTTAACACAGCTGATCTTGGCTTTGCATTGTTTTATCCTCAAATTCCATGTCTTCCGACGGTCAAAGAGTCTGAGAACTTGGGTTCTAAAAATAACAAAAAAAGTGAGCGTTAAAGATTATTTGTCGACCACGGTCAGTCGATTTGACAACAACCGCAGGTTCTTGGTATCAAGTTGTTGTTGTTTCACAACAAAACAATGCTGTCAGACTCACTTGATGTCTTTGGAGTGTTTTGTCTTCGACAATTGCACATTCAGGGTTCGTTAACTCAAGCCAGTTTGCACGGTCATCAAGTTTCTGAAAAAAACCAACGGTATTAGCAATCAATTAAGAATTTCCCCGCGAGCTTGGTTGTCAGAATTTTTTTCATTGTTGAAACCATGGTTGAATGGAAATAGCTCGCCTTTGCATTAAATAACGCGGCTTGAGCCATTATTGACACTGTTTGCAGAAAGTCGGAATTTTGTCTGAAGTATAAATCGTTAACTTGAAATACTAACTTATTCTTTTGTAATTCAATCAGCCTCGTACATTGCGTCGGAATGTAATGGGAAAAGATTGTCACTCGTGTGCAAAGGAATACTTGATATAACTGTGTCCGTATACAAAGAATACATCTGCTGATAACACAGTTTGTCGTCCTGTACTCTTAACAGCAAACAGTCATGGCCAACTGTCCAACTATACACTGACAGCACCACGGAGGCTGAGAGGAACTGAGCAGGAGCATGAGAACAAGTGTTCGTATCACTTTCAGATTGATTACACTTGATCAATCTGATTGAGGTCACTCGCAGCTACTCGCATTGTGGAGCCCATAAGCAAGTAAGGTGAGAAATCAATGCCAATTCAACATGGACAATTTTCGTCCAGTCGCTTTCAGCACGACTTCATTGCCCTAAGGTTACATGTATTTGATGAACATCATTCGACTGCAACAGGGAAGTGGGATCAAGTAGTATACAGATGTGCAAGTTAATATTTGAGACTTAAAATAACTCATGAATAAGGATTGAGCTTGAAATTTAGTGAAAATTTGATTATTGATAGTTTAATTAATGTCACTTATTCTTCTACAGAATCCGGCTGAAGATGTTCCGACTGACAACTTTGGTTTTTATAACAGAAACTGCTTACGGTCCGGTCACGAAATAACATTTATATTCAGCTGTTAAAAAAGCAGGACGGCCCCTAAAGTATGTATCCGAAGACACCGTTAAACTACTCGCAAGCCAGAGTGATCATGACCCGGGTTTTAATTCAACCTAAGAGGTCACTCAACCAGCGCAGCGTAGCTTCCTCTTAATTGGCAATTGTCTTCTTTTGCAAGGGAACTTTTCACGAAAATGATCAAGCTTCTTATAACGACTGCTATAAAGGACAAAATGGGACTTTCCTGGAATATTTTAGGGCTTCCCTATAGAGCTTCTGCTGCATAGAGACGGTTTAATTGTTAGCAGTTACATGGCAGTTGCCATTAATAGTCAAAGTTGATCTTGCAACCCTCAAGCTCTCCTCTTGTTGAAGCCAGACGCAGGCGTGCTAAAAATTATAGCTATAGGCTACTCTCAGCAGTGCAGTGATCTCTGTAATTGGGTGAAGCATATTAATGATCTATTGAGGCGACACGTGATTATCAGCAGTACCCTTGTACTTTGCAGGTATAAAAGGACAGTGTATTCGACATCTCACTAGAATACCTGCGGGAATCCATGGGAAATACTATGAAGATTGCTCAAGAGACTGATCGATATGACTTTATTTACCTCTAATTTACCTTCCATATGAAGCTCATTTAAGTCAAGATGTGTCCAATGTGTTTAGGTAGTTACGGTCGACCTCGACATTATATTGAATGTGTTTGTTCTAAACCCTTGTGAGAATACGTCCAGTCTGTTTGTCAGATGGTACCGTGTAAATGGATCACTAGCTACCGCTATAAAGGGATCTCGCAGCAAAAATGCAAGTGTCTCAATCATATCATTTGTTCTGTATACAGAGTGATTTACGATTATGTAACCTGTAGAATTAATAATTTACCTCATAAAGAGGTACTCTGAGATAAGTTAATGCATTAGATCTCCAAACTACTGTACGTAGAATTCAGCAAAGTAAAGTCTTTTGGTATCATGGAGATTGAACGGTTCAAATTGTATTGGAAACCTGTGAATTTGTTATATCGGATTTCTGGTGCCAGTATGCCCATCAGGCTTTCTGCTTTTCCGTAAGTGTCAAGTTATTGCGAGTGATCTATACCTACAGAAAGTTTCATATGCTCAAGTTGTTACTCTTGAAGAAATACGGTAAATAAAGTAACCTAATTAAAGAAAAAAATACGTACATTTTATATGAAGGACTCAACATGAATCAAAGCAATTTAATCGGGATCTTGTATTGATAAGAGCACAAACCTAATGAGAAAGAAGTCGTAATACAGACACATTGTTAAAGACTCAGAGGCCTTGTTTCCATAAGTATCCAGATTGATAACAAAGACGATAATGGCAAACAAGAGAGCGAGTACATTTAAAAAAAAACGTAAAGATTTTTAATTTGTTTATTAGGCTACCAACTCAGCCGAACGGACAGAACAATCGTGCAATACGGAGACAGTAATTTGTAGAATAACAGCAAATTGGCCAAGAGTTGACATGTTTTTTCATAGCAGAAAGACACCCTTGATTTTCGTTGATCTCTAGAGAAGTTGCCTCAGACCTGTGATAACATTGATATTATTTTAGAAATGCAATTACATGCGATCGCATATTAGAATGCGAAAATTGAACTACACTGCTATCCTAAATGTCTTGAGCCCACTCGGTTGGAAGTTCTGGTTTTAAAAAAAATGATTTGCAAGAATGACAAAGAATGAAGTGACCTTAATGAACTGTTATTAGCAAAGCATATTGAGTTTTTCGTGTCACTGTCATTCCCCATACTGCCAGGTCCAGTGCAGTGTACCTGATATCTGAACAAACGATCATGGCTTTGCATTACGATATCCTCAACTTTCATGTATTCTGACGGCCATGAAGTCTGAGAACTTGGGTTGTAAAAATAACAAAAATGGGGGAACATAAAAGTCAGTTACTTGTCTATCACGATTAATTAGATATCAATTACAGGTACTTGGTGGTATTGTTGTTCAACAAAGATGCTACATGGCTCACTTGAAATACTTGGAATGTGTCTGCAACAGATGTAAACTCAGTGTCCGTTGACTCAAGCCCGTCTGTATGGTTGTTGAGTTTCTGAAAGTATCCAAACGTTATAAGCAATTTCACTATGACCTTCCCGTCGAGCCTTCTTGAGAAAATTATTGCATTGTCATTGAAATCATGAGCAAATGGAACTAGCTCACCGTTGCACTTAATATCGTAGCTCGAGACATTATTGACGGAAACAGTTTATGGATGAGCAATTGTAATTTTCTTGTGTTTTTAAAATGTATATATGTTAGAAGTGCTAACTGACTGTTTTATGAGTTTTTCTTCCTCATACATGGGAGCGTAATGAGAGAACACTTGACATGATGTACAAATGCATAGTTGACACATTATCAATATTATGTACGAATGATACTATTTCTGATAAGATTAAAGTGTGTATGTACGGAAGTATGATTTGTATCAGCAAAAGTACTACAATATCACATTTGAGGCTCAAATTTCCTTATGAATTATGACAATGTCGCTAGTTAACAAATTGAATAAAATTGAAATATTTTTATTCCTAAAGGAGGAGTTTCTATACTCCGTAATTTCGTAAATTCTCCGTGGCTTTTACTGGCAAAGGAAGTTGAGTATTACGTAGGTGCACAAGGGAATGAGTCGCTGATAAGATATAACTGTTTGTCACCCTGCTTTCTATATATACATATCAAACTATATCAATTGATATATCAAACTTGCTGACTTGTGTGAAGTCCATAACTTTGAGCCAGAAACGACATCCATGCCAAAACGTCATAGCTCATTTCTCTCCTGTAGCCTCCTGTACGACTGCATTGCACAATCATCAGCTTTTCACATTCCTTTCTCAAGTCACTGGCCTACCATATTCAAAATTGGAAAATGTTTTACTTACAGGGAGCCTCAAGGATCCCAAGGGCACCCTCATACTAAGAATCAGACGTGTTGTTTACCGAGCAAACAAACACGCGAGTAATCCTGAGTGTGCTTTTGCTTATCAGTTAGAGAATTCACGCCACTCGGCTCCAGTCGCTTCGACTACACTCACTGTCATTGTCATCCTCTATCCTTGTTATCTATGTTAAAATACAAAAATTTATCACATAATTTGAACTCTGGCAGCTTGCAGTAATTGCGGTCGAGATCAGTTGATCTTGTAGCCAAATTCCATACATTTTCAACTAGAAATCAAACAAAGATGGTCACAATGAGTCAGTCATTGCCGTAAAAATGTCAAACTTGTATCATACGCTGTTTCAGCGCCATCGCATTGCGTTGTCTTGTTTTCTTTGTCAATTATTTTCTTGTGATTTTGGATTTACGTAGAAAATTAGCAATTTCATTCAGTTGTACTCGTTGTTATTTACCTTTAAACGACTGTGAACGTGTAAAAGGGCATAATGTCATGTTACCGCCTATCAAAATGGCGCGACAGGACAGATAAGGGAGTCAAGAGGGCTGTTTGTTTCTGCAGTTATCATTGTCACTTCCATATCAATGATTTAACTGGCCTACCAACTGATCCCCACTTTTATTACTAATATGCACAATATGTAGGAGCTTGCAAAAATCTATCATACATACATAAATACGTCCTTGGAACTCATTGTCGCTATTTAAAAAAATACAGTTGATGATATTGTGTCACTTCTCAAACCCCATTAAGTTGCAGACTAAAATTCACAGTTGCAATACCTCTGCCAATTCTTCTGTGCTTTTGAAGGGACGAAATAAGTGATCTAAAATCCGTGATTCCAAATTCGTAGTCGAAATTTGTTCTAGTTCTAGAAGTCCACAAGTCGTTCACGATTGAAAGTGTTCGTACTCAGCGGGTCACCCAGCACAACCAACGACGACGAGCAATGTGTATCAAACTCAGGAGGACTAGAGTAGGTAACAACATTTACAGTTTACACTCAAGGGCAAGGGACGTGTATTTTATTACATTAATACGGATTAAATTTCATGCAGTCATAAATTATCATTCAATACCAAATTTGGATAAAGTTAGAGTAGCAGTGACTTAAGTACATGCTTTTCCATGCTCCCAAAAAATCACGTCCAAATTTTTTTGACTGTAACCTTCTGAAACCGAGATATCTAATAGAAAGGAACGCATAAAAACAGCGTTGTTCAAATTGTACAAACGGCCTGTTTCCTTTCCCGCCACTGTAACAACGGGGGAACTCATGCCTCTATGCATTCCTAAATCCGGGCATAATAGTCTATATTCTACACCGAGGACGTGTACGTGATATGAGGTCGCCAAATACAGGAGTGGTTCATCCGGAGATAGTAGACGGAAAAGTGTATAAATTGATAGTAATTTATTTACACACGCTGAGTAGCAGCTTCTACAATTCTTAATTATATACGGAGGAAAAAATAAATGGAAGAGGTTTAATGTAAGTTATTAAGTAAGTGTAGGGCTTCAGGCTCTACGCACCTTAACACGATGGACTCCAACTACCGACTGACTACCTCAGGGAACTCAACGAGGCAGCATGCCGAGTGAGAAGGGACGCGTCTACAACTATTTCATCGTCCTTAAATCTAGGTCCAGGCTTATAGTAATCTAAAGCATGGACGTAGTATACGCACACCGTATAGAGGGCACAAATGCATACAAGCTGAGGAGCGGGGTTGTTACAATATTTCTGGAAACTTTGATGAATCGATGAATCACGCAGAATTCAAAGGCAGGATCACAAGATGTTTGTTTGCTTCCATTGAATTTCGTGATGATTTATTCTCATGTAAACGAATTAAAGCTATTAAATAAATTACTCAAATTTTCAATGTTTTATTTGGAGAAATTGAAACTTAAAATGTGTACTAAAAATGTTCCGACAGTAGCTTGTTTGCAACCGCGATTAGTTATATCTCTTACTTTGTTCGTAACACTAACCGTATGCTTATGGGTGCTACATGCTCATCATAGAGAGCAGTAATGCCGATCATGTAGACCCCACGGGCTTATTCCCGCCGAAGTAATCCTGCGGGAAAAAATCTATAATCCCGCTGACAGAAGACATACACCCGCGATTTGAGAATTAGATTTTTAGTATTATTATTACTTTACTCAACGGACCGATTCGATTTTTTCAAAGCTATCAGTCGAATATGCCAACAATAATTCACGTGTCATCTGCAGGGCGATAAATTCCCCCGTTTTAATTCCCTGACATTCTAAAAAGCCATAAGAGAAAATGATGAACTTCTCTAGTCCAATCAAATATGTACAGCAAGCTTGTCCAACATTCTTCCAGTTCTCTAGTCACCTCCTCTCCTCCACCGTACGTCCAACTCTGCAGTGACCTTCTGCAACATAATTACAATTCTCCAGTCAACTTCTTCAACATAATTATTACTCTCCAGTCAACTTCTCCGACATAATTATAAATCTCCAGTCAACCAAACCTTGTGATAATTGTTGTCGCTCATGATAGTAGAATTACAAACTAACGGGATTTTGAAGGGGTCGTTGCTGTCAACAGACTTAAGAGGTTTAGTATGGAGCAATCGTAGGCCATATCTGTCAAGTCGGGTTGGATAGGAAGGAGCGTTAGTAGAAGAAGAATTATTTTTTTAAGTAGCTTGAGAGCTTTATTGGACTTAAAAATTAATTTTTATGTTGTGATAGGTAGCGTCTGTAGGTCTGGGCCTTCAATTCTTGTTGCGATGTCTAATAGGGCTTCGTTATCGGCTTTTAATTTCATACGTACGTTCTACTCGTTCAATGTGTCAGTAAAGGGGAGGATACAGCCCGTACTATTTTGTTTCTGTAACAATCGGGATCGTTACTAGAAGAAATCAAGTCAGAGGTAGAATTGACACTTCATCATTTATTTTTTATTTGAAATCAATTGATTGAAATTACATTATCGAAATAAGCTCAACAGTGTGAACATTGGGGAAAAATTCGCCTCCTGCATTTTAATAATGAATGCAACTCTATCAGCAGTGAATGTCAATTGTGTGGGCTTGTTACTGCAATACAAATATATCTCACGCAACGGTAGCTTCACTCACTTTTTGTCGTCATCACTATCAAATATTTGTCCGAGTTGCCACACGAGAGTCATAAGAGAGTGAAGCATTATAATCAATATGTATCATAACAAGATTTTCGGAATTATTGTTTACAATCATAACTAACTGAAAATTTGGAGCGCCTTCTTGAAGTACCCTGGTTTCATTAGATCCTCCAGTCCTTTAAAATCACATAGAATTTTTTTAAAATAACCTCCAAAATTTCTGCAGAAACTAGTTTGTTAATTTGCCTAGATCCGTCAAAGATCCGGTTCTTAAAATAAGAAAAAATGCACGAACCTTTGGAATGTCACTAGATCATCATCGTCCACCTCCATGGGCTCTGGCGGCGGCAAACTGGTATGAGAACTAAGGCACTGGAAGATGCAAAAAGCTTGGTTCATTGTTACTCTGAGCAACTTGTAGAGACTTGTGCGAGGGTGAAGTAATACACGCAACATTTATGTAGGCATTTTTTGGTGGGTAACTTACGTTGGGCTCCTCCCGTTGTGTAGTCACGTCGCGTTGGGCACCTCGCGTTATGAGGGGGTCCCTCAGGTAACATGCTCCAACTACAACCCAAAGCTCTTGTGGCATTCACAAAGAAGTCTATGATCCGCACGTGTTGTAAAATCTCGTCGCATTGGGCACCTCACGCAAGGGAGAGGGGGGCTCAGGTAACATTTTCCAATCCAAAGCTCTAGTGACATGCACAAAGAAGTCTGTCATCCCGCCAAACCAATGAGTATTTGTTATTGCCATGCATGACGTGAGTTTGTGTTGTAGAATCAGAAGTTTAGGTTAGTGAGGCATTAGAGTAGAAGTTGAGGAGGCAGATATTTATTTCACTAATGAATGACTGGCGTTTTTCCGTCTGTTTGGTGGTCTCTCAGACTTTAGCTTTTCCGACCAGACTGAACTGTCGTGTCGTACATTTAAGGGGACACAGGAACTCACCTGATAAAAACTATCTAGAATGTTCTAGAACATTTCCATTCGTCCTATTATACAACGACAGGAGGACTCATACTTTACACTCGTTCTACAGTGAAATGACAGTCAAACCCTCTACTAATTTGATGGGTTGGAGGTGAGACCCCCAAATGCAATGCCTGGTCAGAGGAAATCATACGGGACAATGTGTATAGCACTCGTCAGAGCGACCTACAAATAACCTTCAGGAGTTATTAGACTTTAGGATGTACAAAATGGCATTAATATGCGACATTATATGCATAAACTAACTGAGAGTCAACGAGGCTATACTTGCTGAAGAGGAGCCCTTCGGTTGTTTCTTATTTAATCATTTTAGAAACTAACCAATAGTCAAAGATTACTGAATCGTACGATCCTTTGCCTTAAGGTCTTATCTAAAAAATTAAGGTATGAATATCTAAATGATGAGAGAGTTGGTTACAACTCGAACTCGTGGGAGCTTGTGGTCGGTGGATGAGTAGCATGAACGGTTTGTGTAGAGAAATGTAGAGTTTCATCCCCAAATCTATTATATTCATTTAATTCGAATTTCAAATTTGTATACTGTGCTTTTTAATGGAGGCAGTTTTGAGCCTTCGCCCAACAACACTGTCAAAATTACTTTATAATGTAAAAAAAAACGTAGCAAAAAATCAAAAAAAATTGAACTCTATAGTCAACCCTTGACCAAGATTTAAGAGTGATGAAATAACTAAACAATAAAATAACCGTGAATTATTGTCCTACTGACTCGCAGAGGAGTTAAACATGAAAGCCGTACAAAGTGTGCTTATCAGGTGGATTCTGTGTTCACACGTAGTCCAGATCACTCCTATCTACAATCACCGCATAGGTCCTCTCACTAGCACAGCAGCACACCTGTATCAGAATGACGCTTTATCTAAGTAACCAAACATTGTTTTTACATTGAAGGTCCATAGTAAGATTATTATAGAAAAATCGACAGACTATATGCCTCCAAATGAGATTTATTGGCATAAGAAATAGTGAATTCCGTTGTTAATGTTGAAGTAGGATGACAACGCTCATTTGTCCACAAGTTCATTTTATTAGATATAACTGCGAGCAGATAAGGCTACAGTTACCAGCATAAAAAAAGCATTCCATCACATGGAAACTGACTTATATCCTCTCATAATAAACTTTATGTGGGGTAGGGACTGACTGATCTGCGCAAAACAAACACGATGTATGGCTCCAGACCCTGACGCCACAGAAAAAAATTATCAGGAAGACTGACTCAGCCACTGAAAAACAAGGACAGCACAAAAACAACAAGGTACAGCGTGTACGCACACGATGTTGTTGTATATAACTTGAGGGTGGCAACCAAGCAACTCAGTTGCTTGGTTGCCACCGTCCGGTACGTGTGATTACCATTCAAGCCATTAATGTATAAATTTCAAATATTCTAGTGAAATTTTCCATTTTTCTGCTCAAGAATTTGTGAGTGTGTAAAATTAATCATCCAAATGTTTGTAAGCTTGAACCCTCAGTGTACAATTTTCAGTGTAAGCTATGGCTTTTATTTGAAATTAATATCCCATAACTTTTGTATAGTGACAAGCAGAGCTGTGTCCTTAGTGTGACTTGGTAAGGGACTTATTAGCTCAAGAAATGAATACTCGCTTACTTAGCTGTGGAGAAAGGAGCGCACTCGAAAAAAATAACACTACGCGGTAGCATGATTCCCGGGAATCTAAAACGGCTTGGAAATTTTCGGAAGGTTCCCGGAAATCCTGGGAATTTATTGGAAATCAGTGGGAATCTATGATCCAGACAGCACTTACTAACTTTCATTAATCCCATCTCATGCCATACATTCCTTCAACTCTTGTTAATTTGTTGGAAGGACGGGACAAATCTCTGTCCAGTAATATATTTCATCTTCATTTTTCCAACTCAGATTTGAAAATAGAGGTACTGTAAAAATTTTCAGTAACGTGGCTCACAAATTTTCATGCATGCAAAATTTTCAAGAATTCTAGATTCCCTTGGAAGTTTAAAAGGTAGCTAAAAACGAACATTTGGGAAGTTTACCTGTGTCAGTTTAGATTGCCATAGATTTCTATAGATGCCCATTAAGATTTCCGGCAATCTACGCAGGCAAGATTTCCGCATGCGAGTAAAAATTCCTGGGAATTCCCGGAAATTTTCGAAAGCTTCCATATGGCAATGTTTCCGAATGCAATACTGACCACGCCCCACACGTTTTTAGCGAAATCAACGGTATCTTTGTACGACCACCAAAACCAATTGGCTGAAATTTTGATGGTGTGAATTTTATTATGAGTAGTTGCTTTCCTTAGCTACAAACCTGACCAAGAACATTCCCTAAATGCATGACTTGGGAATAGTTATGATTTAATTTGCCACTTCTTGAATTTAAATGTTTTAAAATCATTCTTGCCAGTAGAAATTCAACGTTTCAATTGGAATTTTCTTCGCTTATTTCAGGTGTCCAGATCCAAAGTGCCAATGACAAAGCGGGTCAGGTCAAAACGACACGAAAATTGTTGCCAGCTCTTTCTATAGTAACGCAGGTGATAACGGTTATTTTACCCTCATGATTGATCTCTGGGATCGTTAAACATAGTTTATTTTCGCATTTTCTCCAGCACAACCCGCTATGAATACCTACGGAGTAAAAAGGAGTACTTGTTCAACCCTGTGCCTGTGTGACTCCTACATTCATTCGAATAGACAGCCGGCGTCAACACCGAGCTGCTTCAAGTATGTGTACAATTTTACAACACAAAGTCAACTAATGCAAAATAATGATGGTGATGGGTGTGGTAAAGAAAGTCCGAGGCTAATTTGAACGCCATCTCTGGGCGAATTTGCTAGTATCAGCTTTGTGATTGTATTCCTTGGATAGGCTTATTCCACGTAATAATAATAGAAAGTTTGATGTTTTTGGCTATTTAAATGCTAGTCTTTGTCTTACTGATGAAAACACGTTGTTTTGTTGCAGGTAAACTTTGATGGCCTATCCGGCGGGAACAAAAGGATCTCAGATGCCTCCAGAAAGCCATTGATTTTCGACGTTCCTCGGTGGTAGACGGCAGGATTGATTGATGCATGAAGATGAACAAATATCCCGTACATAGAGTTAGAAACATTGGTGTATAGCAGACTGCAAAGTGCTTGATGAATTTATACGTAAAATGATGGAAATGTGATGGGGTCTTGTAGGGAGCTACGTCATGATTAGTATGGAAATGTAGCTTGAGCTCGGACCTACATGAGCATGCAAAGATCATTGTTTTTGTAACTAGCCCCTTTTAAGTAAATACTTAAATTAATTGAAAAATTAATTGGCTTGTGAAGGGAGCGTTTTTGTCAACAAACTCAAAGGTTCGGTATGTAGCAAACGTGCATTTCGGCACATTATAGTCCCTTTCCAGTTTGTCATCTGTATCCCCTACCACAAATTTGCCTTTCTTCCAATGTCCTCACTCTACAAAATTGAGTGAAGTGCTCAGAGTCAGAGAGAAGCCCTTGTCAAACTAAAATCTCAGTAAAGAGCGGCCCTCATTCGTGAAGGTGCCGGACACGACCACCACCTTCACTAACACCACAAAAATCTACACAACACTGACAATGTCCGTATCTTCTACACAAACAACTCAGCTGCACGGTCCCTTTCCAAATTCGTCGACGTTTCAAATGTGTTGACAACTGCTTTAATCCATTCAATGGCTCCCACTTCAACTCGAGCAAATAATCATCCCATATCAAGACCCAGCCTAACCATGTTTTAATCCGTATGTATCCGTCGCTTAAGCGCCCGGCCGGTCCCATGCCCGCTGAAGAACACCAAAGGAAAAGAAAGAAGAGCTACCACCACCGCCAGCTTGAATCCTCTAGAATGGACGAGTTTTACTTCGCCTTCTGTGAACCGGTGCTTCAACAATTATCAGAGATCAACAACCAACCGACTCAGTAATCAATCACTGACTTACCAAATCCAAGACTCCAACACCTTCCTGTGTGTCAATATGTAGTGAAGTCTAATGGGTTTTGGTATCGGTTTTTAATTTAATATTGTTGGTTCTACTCTTCCCATGTGTCAGCACAGAGAATGATTTAGCCCGTACGATTATGTTCCTGTAACAACCGGAATCGTACTATAAATGTAGTCAGAGGTAGATTGCAAACTGTCAGAGCAGTAGATGTGTAAATGTGTGTGTGAGAAAGGAGCTAACTAATAAAAACCAGACTTAAAAACACGGAGTGTTGCGTTCTTTCCGATTAGGGAGTGTTGTACCAGTGAAGGCAGCTCAATTATATATGATCAATTATGAGGATGTAGTGTAGATCAAATAAAGAGTTAGCACAGGTTAGACGCAGATATTTCCAACTATAGAACAGGTGAATAGGCACGTCCACTTTAATGTTCAGCTCTAGACCGACTCCTCGAGTCTCTCTTTCCTCCTTCCAGCTCCAAGCCCATTTCATTCATTTACATTGACTACTAATTATAGTAAAGATGCCAAAGGCATTTGACCCAATACAAGTATGAGACTACTCTTGCACCGGTTGATACTAAATCACAATGCCTCAGCCATTACTAAAGGAAGCAGTTTGTTGTATAGATCACCAATTGCATTTTGTGCAAGCACATCTCAATAGCAAAGCCATGGCAGAAAATCATACCATTTTCTATACCTGCCAGAGCTCACAAATTAGCCTCACACATAGCCTACGGCAGCTTCCACCCAATCCAATTGTAGTAACCTGACCTTACCCAATTCTGAGTTTTCTTATACAAGGCAAACTAAAAGTGAACAATAATGACGTGGCCATGCTCATAAGTTGATCGGCAATCTGGAAGTCTTAAGAGTCATTGAAGTATGTACACTAAAACATTAAAGCAAAGTTCAAAGGGAAAGGGAGTTTCACATTTAGTGGGGATAAACTATGCTATCGTAAGTGATTAGGACGTATAGATTTGGATGCCGAGATTTCTCCCTGTGCATTCCACCCTTTCAGTACAATGATGCTTAAGGGATCATGCTCACTGGTAAAATTCATTTGCAACACCTGCTGTGTACTTTCTCAGCTAGTGCTGTGACACTTTATATGACCCCGTGTCCCCTGCACATGTATGGGCAGCTCTTGTGCTCTCTCCATAATTTTGCTTGTCTCCGCCAGTGACACTCTGTGCATGTTCCATATAGCCGATAAGGATATCTTGTTATGTTCCATTATGCACGCGGTCAAGTGGTACTTGACTACAATTTGTCATCAAACATATATTGAGCATCATGTAGAGCGACCAACATCAACAATTAAAGTGGTAAAAGGAGTCCATGAATACTGCCAGGTTTGCCTCGGAGTGGTGCACTGACTCGCATTCTAAAATCTCTGGAAGTTATTACTATAGGAATGAACTAAAGCTCACAAGAGGTTCTAACGTACAACAAGCCATCTTTCAAATTATATTTTGCTTGATGAATCCTAAAGATAATGTGACCAACTATAGATCAAATACAGCATTTGTACATGCAGTTATTCTCTAGTAAATCAACAAACTCAGTGTCCGTAAAACTGATCATTGTAACACTTTTAGCCTTGATTGTGTTTTTATTAAAGTAGAGTTGTGTAATGAACAATGCAATGTAATGTAGAAAAAAGCCCGAATTATCAGTAATAATGGATGAACTTGGGCTCAATAACTCAGTCATGATTCCTTCCATTTTTTATACGGCAGGACGAACTCACTGAAACAACAAGCAGAAAATAGCAAGTGATACCAAGCATGGAAGCTGTGGCGACTTAATTGCGATTCCCTCTCCCTCCACGTTCCCATGCATTCTTTATCACAAACTGGATGAGCATTGACTTGTGAAATGGAGAGATCGAATTTATCACACGCTGACAAAAGCACATAGATTATGACAATCATTATGTCAGCATTTTCTGTCCTTGTGATTATTTTCTCCCAGAGCCCGGTCACGTCTGAATTAAATTAATATAAGGTACTCAATTGAAAATGTGTCAAGACTACAAAAACCGTCTTCGTGCATAGAGTTGAAAAGACTTCACCTGGGTAAAAAACAATGTTGTTGTCGGTATTCTGTCCGCCAGCTACAGCTGGTATCACTGGATACGTATTTCTACCGCACCGATTACTTTGAATCTTCGCCCAACAGGCTACGCCGAGCAGGTCCCCAGAGAGAGAGCAGACGGCAAATGCGTGCTAGTTATGTGCTGTACAATCAGCCTCCACTGACTACGCATACGTCAACATGTCTTTTGCATACCTGTGAACCAACTCGAGATCTCAGCCTAACAAAAACACAGGTACCCAGTCAACTCACCTACTGTACTCACATCCACGGATGCTCAAAGCTACTCCGCAGCATCTGCTATGTTCATCCAAGGGAGTTGCGCCACGCAGGCGCCTATTTTTTTACGAAGTAGGCAACCCAAATAATCGCGGGCGCACACTTCCAGTGTTACACTGATTTCGGGGGTGCGTCCCGGGTGTATTTCGGAGTGCGTGTAATCAGTACGTACAGCACAGCCAGTGTACCTCCTATGAGGCGGAGCATAGCATGCAACAGGTGCGCCTGCGCAAGCGTCATGTACCAAAGAGAGGTACAACAGAGAGATACGGTGTTTTGGCACCTCTTTTTGTGCAATTGGATGCTAGAAATTGCACGTCGTCGTGCAATTCGATGCTAGAAATTGCACTGCTTTTGGTGCGATTGGATGCTAGAAATTGCACTGCTTTCGGTGCAATTGGATGCTACAAATTGTACTATTCTTGGTTCAATAGGATGCTACAAAGTCCACTCCTATTGGTGCAATTGGATGTTATAAAGTGCACTGGTTTTGGTGAAAATCGTTGGCTCCTTTTTTGCTGATAATAAATTTCACAAAATGTACTAAATTCTGGAAATAGGCGCACCTTTTTATTTCATCGTCATTAATTAAAATTCATAAAATCCAAATCTACCCGATACTAATTTATTTTAAAAGACTGCTGTCGTTAAAAATACACCGAGAATCTTACAAAGTCCACTACATTGGGTTGTGCTCCTCGAGAAGTCTTGTAGATTAGTTCTACTGGAATCGCCAGGTCTTGGATCTTCTATAATATTGGAAAATACTGGTGATGGTGCGACGTGTGCGGAGACGTCGATACAGCATTATTTTCTGTCGAAGGCGGCGAGACACTTCACAGTCGAGACGGCTGATCACTGAAGGGTCATCCACACGACGCAATGGATGGACGATGTCAACGGCTCCTAAAACATTCAAATGAAGCCTCGAGATACATTGCAAGTTACTGTAATGTAAACAAAAGTTGTGCACTTACTTGTGGTCAACTCAACTAGCCAAAGTGGAATCTTCGGCCGTGCTTTTCCTCCGAACCTGTATTGACTAATAATATTAGACCTTGACACTACTGAATATTAGCAGCTAGCTTTAATTTTATAAAGTAAGCTTACCCTCTTCCGTGGAGAGTCAGGTATTGAAGTTCCATAGGTGTGTAAAATTTTAGGAGGAGCATGTGAACAATTTCTCTTTCAGTCGCCAACAATCGGACCTGGGCTTCTTCCTGATCAGTCAGATACAAGTGATGCCTCGGACCTGGGAAATTCACATGGCAGAATTCTTTAGCTTGCCCAGCCATTATTCGGTAAATCTTCAAAGTAGGCAGCAGCCTGGTGAAATAAAATTTCGAGTTACAAAAGCATGTATCTGTGAAGCTAATTCTTCACGTAGGCTTACTTTTTTCGATGAATTTCGAATGTCCTGGATGTTGGACGGTGGTGTTGCTAGCTGGCTGTATGCTGATTGCGTGTTTCGGAACAAATTACAATTAAAAGTATGAAACCAGACTACCAAAAATGTCCCAAATTTCAGCGAGAAAAACAAAAGCCTACTGATATATACTTGCGGATGCCTCCACTTCCTTTGCAGTACTGAAATTATAACGGCCTTTGCCTCCATACAAAAGAAAGGTATGTGTGCGTGGGGTAGTACATCCACGTGTACCAATAACATTTTGGCGGGGCCAATTTTAAAATAACAAGCAGGATTTCATTCTTTTATTAGACTTCTCGGCACACTTGACATATTTCAATAGTAAAAAGGCATGCTCCTTGGAGTTTTGAAAGGCTTACGTACTTGCTACATAAATCATAGCATTAAATTTTGAATTACATATAACAAACCTGCCGGTACACTGATGATAATTAGACTTCAAATGGGCTGCTTAATTAATTAAACATTTCGTCATCAGTCGCAATTTTGAGGTGTTCCTTCAGGGGTTTTTTCCGTCCAGGAATGCCATCAGCGTCTTGGTCATTTGCCAAGTTTCGCTTTCTCTGGCGGCCGCCTATGCCTCGGAGTTCTTCATTGTTCTCATCATAATCACTCATCTCGATGACTGGCAGTCCAATAACCCACTTTGTCCTACATGAAGTTCAATTATTGTACATGCTAATAAGAATAAAGACTTCAATTCCATTGGTGACTTACTCTCTTGCATGTTTGTTTAACTCCGTATTTATTTGTGTGAATACATGCGGAGGAATTACAGAGTAAGCTGACCGAACTTGATTGATCCTCTCGCTTGCTAATTTGTGATTTGACCCTTGTCCCACTCGAAAATACCACCATCTGAACAAGGTGGTAATACACAAAACTTCTTTCTCGGACAGGCCTGCTGGCAAAGATTCTCTCTCCAAATCCTCCATGATAGTCCGGAGTGTCGGAGCAGGATTTCCATCTCCATTGTCAAGTACCAGGTCCAACTGAAACAGCTTTTGTAGAGTTGCATTGGTTGCCCTAAAATCATGGGCATATAACTATAGTCAACTTTATTATTATTAGAGTAAAAAATAATCATTATTTTGCACTCACCAATAATACTGTAGTGCACGTCGGATTCTATCGACCCGATTATCCATTTCGTAAATAGTCGCTATGCTGCTTTCTGCAGAATCGAAACAGTACATTAATTTTTTAACTCTCTTCTATGGATTAGTTGTATTAATTAGCAAATAAATCTCACCTGCACAAATAAACTGCAGTTAATGATCGGGTGTGTTTACTTTGGACTTGCGTTTTGAAACCATGAAAGTCCCGCCACGTTTCAGACAATGTCGCGCACAAACGCACACGCACACATTCCAACAAAACATACAAAGTCTTCGTGTGGGTGCACCATTCTTCCGTCACCATTTTCTAGAGTACTTTTAGTCTGCTGACGAGTAACAAAAAAAGAACATACAGTCTGTGTGGGCGGAGCAACGCTCGGACGACATTTTGTGACATGCTTTTAGTCTGCTGACGAGTACCACAACAAAGCGTATTTTTGGGCGGAGCATGGCGCCGATACTAATTCGTGAGGTGCGTACGTACACTTACGTATGCCACAGATCCGTGCAGTACAACAAAGTCACTGCAGATGGCGCTTTGATAACGACAATTCGTACACGTCCCTGTATTCGGTTGATTACATGGGAATGGTTGACCAACGCTGCACGCGCGAGCCAGATTGGGTTTTCCCGCCATCACTGAGAGGACTCGGATCTGCCCCGGTTGATAGTGAGACCATTGTGCTTGCCAGTACTAAATAGTACAACTACGATTCTTTAAGTGTCGAATACCCTGAAATCAATTATTAGACAACGCACGCGGTTCGTGTTCTTTGACCCCGATTTTCTTTAAAACCGAAGAATTAGACTTGGTTATTCAAAATACGGACCCAAGGGCTTTCGCATGATGTATCTCACCAACCAATCGAACAGAGGTCAATTAAATATTCAAACCACGCAGTGCCTTTCAATATGACTCAAGTTGCCTGTGATCTGTAATGAGCAGTCAATGGCCGAGTCATAAGAATGCAGAAACAAGCATAGAAAAAAGTTTGTTAAAAAAGAAATCCGGGCTCTGATACACATGGACAGTTCATGTATATGTTTATTATCATGAAGCTCACGTACTATTATATAACTCCCTGAAGACAAATGACCGAAACTATTGCGCATCTATGGAGTATCACTCCCACTCCACATGTCCCTCCACGGTGGACTTTGAAGGAGTCTTAAGCAGAGTAGTTAAGCGGTAGCGAAATCCTGAATAGTTGACCTGACATGTCAACCGAGCTCGAAGTCATCGTCTCCTTTTTTGGCCCTTTCAGTGTCTCTTGTAATTTTAAAGAATTTCAGAATTTTCCAGCTCCATTTTTGCCGTTCAAAAGCGCGGAAATCGCATCTTCAAAGTGAATAGTTACTGCAGATGGAATCAACTACCGGCAATCAAAGACGCCTGTATGTGCACTTTTAAGTGGGATCCAGGAGTAGAAATAAATGCAACATCTCAAATTGACCTCAGCAGACGCTTAGAATGTTCAGAAAATGTTGGTTTTCAGATGGAACGACGGAGACACCAACCTGGTTGAGTACCGTCGTAACACAACATCGTAAGCTCGCATTATTTGTGTTCTATGAATACTCAACGAAGTTTTGTGATGTTATGAAATGTCTGTAATTTAGGACGACTGTGGGCTAGTCAGCTCTCAAGGATACCAACGAGATTCGAATAAAATGTAGAAAGTCCACACAGTTATGAAGATTTGGATGAGTACATATTTTCTATAAGGAGACCGGTACAATCCAATGATGAGGTAATGTGCATTAAAACATTATCCGCTCTATTCAACATGTCATTCTGATTTTATTAACATCTTAAATTCACAATTTACAGGAAATAATCAACCTGAATGTGAAAAGGCAGACATGAGGCAAAGGGAATACTTTGTAGATTTGAGTACAAGTCCGGTTAGATATAGATGCCAGCTGACCTTGAAAGTCACTTAACAAAATTCACATGATACTCACTGGTGTCACTAGATATAAAGCTCACCGCTGCAGCGGTGCTTTTAAACATTTATTTCTTGATCAGTGATCATAATTTTCTTTCAAAAAATTCAACTTGATTTTGACAGTCAGCTGAAAATTTCGCTCCCTTTGAGCCGTACTCGTAATTTTTGTTACTGCACGAGCTGTTGTTGTTAATTCAGGAGGAAACTGACTGAGTGTGACCAACATCACTCATAATTATTGTGGATCAGTCAATGTCCATGTTCTCTTGAACTGGGAAGCCCTGATTCTGGAATTTATTAGAACTTTAAAATATTAAAGTGCCCGTAAAACCAAAACGACCTGTTCTCACTAAGACTGTTGGATTTTCTGTTGACAAAGTTTAGCTTAAAATTCATACAAAGGTCAATTATACCTCAAGCCTCTGTGACCTGGTCGGGCTAGGTATTTCGTTATCGATTTCCATTGCCTCTGATGACAGAGTAGCTTCGAGGCTTGAATCCTGAAAACAGACGTTGCGATATTGAGAAATATACACTGGAAGGATCTCACCAATATTTTGAAAATATTTGGAATTAATTGACTCAAATTAAGCCC
>JAQIWI010000205.1:0-51243 GCA_034698825.1 Deuterosminthurus bicinctus | reverse complement strand
CGGAGGGTTCAACATGCTCATGTCTTGACGACCCGGCGGAGGGTTCAACATGCTCATGTCTTGACGACCCGGCGGAGGGTTCAACATGCTCATGTCTTGACGACCCGGCGGAGAGTTCAACTTGCTCATGTCTTGACGACCTAGTCCCATTACATTTTGATTCATCATAAACGGTGCCGGGTTTGGTGACATTCCCATTGTTGATGCACCACCACCATTAAACGCTCCACTCATTCCACCAGAGTTGTGCAAATTCTGCCACTGATCACGATTATCACTGTCACCGTGGAAATCTCGTCTCCTAGGATCGGGATCTCTCGTATCACGAAAACTGCGAGAAGAATCGTGGTGACTGGGTCGACTCCACTCCCTTTCATGGGGTACGTCCCGACTTCCATCGTGAGATCTGTCTCTTTGTCTGTTGTCATCTCTGGAATTGCTCCTTGAGAGATCTCGAAAGTCTTGATCACGAAAAAACTGACGGCCACGGTCATCTTCCTGGCGTCTATCTTGATGAGGATGATAGTATCTAGTTCTATCAGGACTTGGGTCTCTCCCTCGATCTCGATAGTCACAATCACGCACACTGTCATCGACACGCTCTCTATTATGCACCAGAGAACGTGGCCCACTGTTCCGGAAATTGTTCCATGGAGACGATTCATTACTATTCACCCACGGTGAGTTTGAGGCACTAGAACGTGGATCGTCAAAAGGTCGTGGTGGGGGATGTGGTTCCCTCATACGTTGAGGGGGCATAGTCCGTCCATTGCTAAAAGCATCGAAGCGACCAGGAGGATCTACTCGCATGTCGGTATCACCTCTCCTGGTGTACTCAAACCCACTTGAACTAGGCCATTCATTATTACTGTTATACTTCCCAGGTTCATTTCTTAAGTGATCAAATGAACGGTCCGGGGGACGGCGCTCAGATGAGAGGAGACCATTGTAATCAGCTAAAATCAAGGATTCTTTAAAAATCGATTTCCCATTTAAAAGAGGCATCATCTTCCTGTCACAACTAACCTTTGGATCGTTCCCATTCAAGCCTAGACTGGGAACTCTCAAGAGGTATAATTTTCGTACTTGCAAAGTCACTAGATGAACCAACTGGTGAGGGACTTCTTGGTGCAGAGTCATCGTCCTCATCACTAAAATGCTCCAAACGACTAGACGAGAGTGTCTGAAAATAGCGCACAATTTTGTCCTAACTCATATTCTTTAATAAATGATGGCAGTGAATTCTAATTACTATACCCCTTGAATAGGATGAAGTCTGATCATATCCATCATCTTTTCGTGGACCACTTCAAGAGTTTCAACTCCGTAAATTCTAAAACAATACCCACTTTAAGGCAGGGAAAATGTGAGCTGTAGAATATTTACTAAAATTATTTATTTACAAGTCTGCTCGGACTTCTTGGGCAATTTCCAACCAATAAGTGATATCCTGAACCTCTTCACGCAACAACTTGGTCTGACCCGAATCCTCAATGATCTTAAGTCTTTTTTGCAAGTAAGGCTTACAGTTTCGGATTTTTTCGATGAGATCCAAGATTTTCTTGTCACTCCCTTGGTCTTCTGCAAGAGTGAAATAATACACACACGCTATAGTCTCATCGGTCAAACTTTTACACCAAGTGTCATGGTCACACCAAATCAATTTCTGTTTTCCTTCAAAACAGAAATCATTAGAGAAATCAACAGTAAACTATTTCATGTTGTCATAGTGCATGGATTCAATTTCTAATAAAACTTGACAAGATCACTTGGACATGTTTCCATAGTTTCATTCAGTATATATCGGAGAGATTTTAGAAGGTAACGTGGGTGATGATGAGTGAGTGAGAGAATGATTGAATGAATGAGTCCACTTACGCACGGAGGATGACCCTCTCCAGCCATAATTGTTCCGGTTATTGTTGGCATAACCGAAGGAGCGATTCATCATGACCCTCCCACTCTTCTTGATCAATAAAAGGAGCAGATATTGTAGTAATACATTAAATATAGGTCTCTTTATTCACTCAGTCTCATGTCTTCTTCATCTTCTTTCATCGCCGGTGTAGTCCGGGACTCTCGTCTCAGTCACATCTCTTCTCCCTTCACCAAAGTCTCTCTGTTGTTACTACAAATACTTCCGGAGCCTCCAAACTTGAATCCTGAGTACAAATAATAATGACATGACACCTATCATATCATTCATCCCAATACCCCTACAAACCCACTATATTATAGGCTCCTTACAGACCCATTAAAGCCACATCAACAATTATGTTAATATATATACTCTCCCATAAAACTCAGCTAGCTCTCCCCAGTAGCCCCAATGACCTACACAATCCCTCATTATTGACATGATGACATGACACTCCCTTTACATCCCAACTGCTCTCTTACTTCCGACGTCCCCTACTACTCTCTCCAGCCCTTTGCTTTGCACACACACCTATTTCCCTTGCAGTAATAATACCATCCTAGCCCATAATCCCATCAGAAAATTATCCGCAAAATAATATGAATATTTTTTTCCTTGTATATTTCTATTACCCGTGGACAACAGTGGCTCCGGCCCAGAGATCTTCCTTAATTAATGGCATAACTTTTTCAACAGCTTCCTCTCCTTTAATCACACGGCCATCATAGCAGTCTCTCTCAGTATTCAGAGGCACACACAACTACACATACACACGCATAAGGAACAAACACAAAACCCTCGGCCTCTCATTCCATTACAGACACACACACACACACACGCACACACACAAATCCACTCACTCACTCACATACATTTAATACACACGCATAAGGCGACTCCACGACGTTACTCGCAGTCATCACGTACTCCGGCTGCTCTTCGCAGCAGCAACAGCCGAGCCCGCACTGCTTCATGCTAACCAAGGTGGCACTACTCGCATATCACTTCACTTGAGAAAATATACTACAGCCAGCAGAAAATACACCTCTGAAAGCCACTGGGCTCATGATCAAGGAAGGAAAGGAAAGGGGGTTTAGGTATTTAGAAAAGTAAGAAGAAGCGCCGGCGGAAGGGAAAACTTACATAAATCCATGGACAAGTCCCGTACAACATGGAAATGTAAGGAATTTCCGTCCAATTGCACTTGCCCACTTTATGTCTGTCTCCTCCTTTTATCCTTATTATATATTTATTTGACCCGAAGAATTGAGAACAACATGTCCGCCAGAACAGGGAACTGAATTAGAATTCCTCATCATATATGAGCTTCCAGCCAACTCTGGCCGAGTCTAGTCTGAGTTAAGAGGAGAGAGAAAACCGCACAAGAGAGTCGACTCAAAATTGAATCAATTTTGTTATTTTTTTGGTGTGTGTGACACAAAAGTGAATATATAATATATGTGAGAAGAGTGTTGGTTTATAGTGGTAAAAATATTCAGCGTTTAAATGTCTTAATCTCCTACACTTTTCTTATAATTATTATTCTGCTGAAAAATAATGCATTATTCATGGGTCATCATTATTGTCATTGATGGTAAACAAAAGGAAATTATGTGGCGGGGCAGGGAGTTGGAAATATGAGGGATAGGAGTGTGAGTGTGGATAATGGAGTATCATAATAATAATAAAATTATAATAATAATATCATCTGCGCATTTTCTGGAGCTATGGCAACGGAGTATGACTGATATATTTCTGGAACATAACATATGACTGCCTATTATGGCTGACTGGACCATCTCAAATCTTAAGTGTTGACCTACTCGATTATTATTACAACTGGTTATTCAGAGTTACTCGCGTACGGGTAAGTGCGATGTTGAAGCTAGAGGAGGTTTACAATTATGGTAGGTCAACAAGGCGTACATCAACTTTGAAAAGTTTAATTTTTTTCCCTCTGTGCCATGTGGGATAAATTTATAAAATCAAAATATTTCATTTAGGAGGAGGAACTTTTCAGGTCTATAGGTGCAGTTTGATGAAAGGAATAGTGTGAGGCTCTAGACTTATTGCAAGCTTTTTGGCGAAGAAAGGCCTCCATTGATGCTTTTAAAAGAACCCAATTGACACGGAAACGCACGTCTGCTACTGACCTTGTAAAGCACGAAGCACGAGGAAAAAAAACTCATCACAAGGGAGTATCAGAGTGATGCATGTGTAACCTGGACAAGTCAATTACAAGGTGTCTTATGAATTAAAGTGATAGTGCCTATTACTACAGTACAGTACCTCTGATTGTTGTCGTGGAATTGTGAATAAGTCGTGTGTGATTAAATAAATGTGATTTAAAGCTTGTTTATCAATCCATCATTGCAATAGCCAATAGACACAGCCTGAGGAAAAACTGGAATGATCATGACCCAATGCCTTTAATTACTTAAGATGCTCGTCTTTCCCTCACAACTAGGCTGGCACACTCCCGAGTTATAAAATACTATATTTTTCAAGAGTACTCAACCTTTCAAGTCACCCCGAAGAACGGGTGAAGATAAATCAGGGCACAGGGGCCCATAATAACCTACCTTAAAACCAAAGGCTTCAAAAAATTGCTTGCTCACCGTCTCTGGTTTTTCGTCCTTAAAGGGGCAAAATCTAAGCCGACCGAAACTCTCTTCGTGGCAATGAGATAATGGGGAGCGGGATTTATGCAGGAGATACAAGAAGGGAAGATGTTGAAATGAAATCCTCACACTGAAGGCACTCCTTTCCTATCCTACCTGCATATATATAGGCAAGGAGAAAAGATTGTCGGACATGACATGACTGCGTCTATGATGACGACTGTGTGTGAACGAGTGCTATCAGATGAACTCCAGTTGGAAGCCCACAAGATTTCAATAACAACAAGGCGACACGGCAGTGTGACATACAAGTTCCTTTGCGAAGAGAGTGCATGTAGTACTTACCACTTGGCCAGTTTCCTTTTGTCACTATTATATGAGTGAAACTACTAACAAGGCCTCGCCCAAACTGTTCATTTTATTGCCCCAAAAATCGTGGCGAGTGAAGGCGTGGAGACACCCATGATCTCAGAGTCAGAGGATGAAACAACTGAGACCGACATACAATTATAACTGGGCTTTGTTCACTTTGTTATTACTGACCTTTGAATTAATTCACTCCAATAATCCTTTGGTGCTCGTGGTGAGATTCTGAACGACAAATTCTCGTCAGTCACACCAAGTACAATATGGCAGGTCAGTGAGACCTTGGTCCTGACAAAATGTTCCAGGGCATGACGATTTCAGGAGACATTTTTGCACAATATATGTATCTATGCATTTGAATGGATGAATGCAACCGAAATTCAGCTGGCTGTGATCGTCAAAGCTCCATCTTTGTGGACGGCAGCAAAGACAGACATGATCGGCCCTTGCATCAACAACACACACAATCCTGAGCCTGTTCCACAACTTCTCCACTATCCGCTCGCTACCCGTAGTCGTGTATAGTTCCACAATTTCAGTGATAGTCGAGTGATGACACAGAACGAGCAAAAGTTTTCTACATCAAAAATCAGAAATTTCGTCCCACAATTCTTCCATTACTTTCAATGTCGTAGTTGACAACTTTGTGCACAGCATCATAATAATATTTACACTGCCGAGTTATCATCATTACCGCACCGCACTTACATTATCCAGTGTGTACACAACATCACGACGACTCAATTTCAAAAGTAAGACTAAGCGAAATGGAATTTGCCAATAAACTACCTGACCAATTGCAGAGCAATAAAACTCTACTGAATACATTTTTATAGTTGGGGTCTTTGACACCTGATAGAATAGCTATAGTCATATGTCACACTCTGGACCTTGGTAGAATTCCATACTAGACTCATAACTGGGATTTGAACGGGTCCACTTTATTCTTGCAAATTCATTTAAATGCCTCCAGTAATGCTGTTATGATTAGGAGATCCCAAGAGTACATCCGGATTTTCCATATCACATTTCATAGCCGTTATGAGCTATTTTCGCCAGCCAATGCATTGAAAGTACACGTGCATAGTGACAAGTGCCATGCGACAGCAGCCACATCACATCACACAGTCATCGTGTACTCCGAGGTTAATAGTTTAGGTCACATAGATGCACCGTGTTTTGGACACGATCAAGTGGTTTTTATAATGACGACGACTTACGTGAGAGGCTGGTAAAGTTCCCTGTGGTAGTTCCGCCGTGGGTGGTCTAACTTGAGCTTCAGGCAGGCAATGCTTCTTAACTCTCCAGTTTTTCCCAGTAGGAACTAATATGACCGGTTACAAAACGTAGAAATGATCCTGATTTATCTGTAACTTGACCTATACGATTCTTGATTGATTCCTAAACTTGGTCTATATGAGAGCTGCACCAAAGAAAAGCTGACTATGAGAGTCGGGAGCACAACTTATGGTACAGAGAGAAAGCAAGGGCTGATTATTTGGGGATAATGCAAAACTATATAGGAAAAAGGATGCTGTAGTAAGTACCGAATGGTGTGGTGATTCATTCATAACGATCCTTTGATCTTTCAATAGATATGCTAGGAGCCTGAAATGTTCAGGTCTGCAAGAGTCTATGAGAACGAGAACCATGATAAAAGGATCCATTGACCGCCATTCCTACCGGCTATTGGTGCTGGTACTTTTATTAACCAATGACGTGGTATGTGAAAGGGCGGAGCATGAAGAGGATGCTTTCTTGGGTAATTGCGTTTCCTTTGTCAATTAGAAATATTAGGACGTTATTTATACTGAAATGTATCCCATTTTGTTGTGTAGATCCTGGAACGACCATTAATGTGGTCCCATCCAATATCACAGCCATGGTTGGTGACCGTGTGGTACTCAATTGCTCCGGGCAAGGTCAGCTCAGCTGGTACCAGAAACCGAATCGGGAGGTGATTCCCCAGTTAGATGATGATCACTTTGAGATTCTACCGGAAGGACCTCTTCTCTTCCACTCGGTTCGTAAGGAAGATGAGGGATTCTACCAGTGCTCAGTGAAGAGCAATGACTCCAAAGTTATGAGGAATACTCATTGGGCTTACTTGCGAGTTTTAGGTAAATTAGAATCTAATGATGATGAATGTGAGCATCCTCTATACAGCATCATTTTGTGCTATTCCAGTTCCAACGTCCATTTACAAATACACGGAGAATAGCTCGGTGGCATGGGGACGACACTTTGATGCTGATTGCTTTGCCACTGGGGATCCTTTACCTTCGGTTCGATGGCTACTTGATGGAAGCGAAGTAAGTTCTGCAACTGATTTCCGGGGAATATGAGTTCTTTATTGTATTCATAATATATTTCGTTTTATTCAAGGTGGGAAGGGATACGAGTGGGGCTATAGTTCAAATGGTAAGTGTGTGGCGATCCACCCGAGAGTTGGATTTTGTACAGCTTTTCTTCTAGTACTTCAGTTCTTTCTTTTCTACAAGTTTTGCTGTCATCACAGGAAACACCCAGCGAAAGCCGAAGAGGTTTCATTCCCGTCGCTAAATCTACTCTGAGAATCAACAATGTCACAGGATCACTAGTTGTGGCGTGTGAGGCATTCAACTCGATGCCCGGTGGAAGGACGATTGATAACAGAACATTCAATTTACAAGTGACGAATATTCCAACAGGTAAACCAAGCAAGACGTTACCAGTAGGTTACATATCTGATACAATTGCTTTCTACTCAGGGAGTTCCGGTGGTGATGACGAGCCGCATTTTCGGGAGCCACCAACGGGATCTTGTGCATACTACAATGGGAAAATCTGTAAAAATTACATTCATCGACAATTTTGGATAAATGAAACAGCGGGGAATGCCGGAGGTCTCATCAATGAACAGATTACTGTTGGATTGTATGAAGAGATGTTCGGTTTATTTCAGGAACCTTGTAGAACTGCGGCTGAGGTATTCCATTTTAACATAATCAACGGAGATGTGATGATACAAAACATCCATGGCTAATTAATTCCTTTGTAGAAATTGCTATGCGCCTATGCCTTCCCCAAATGCTTGCTGAAACATGGATGGAATCCTGTCGGGTTGCCCTTATGCTACGAAGACTGCGTGGCTGTCAAAGCATTGTTTTGCTTCCGTGAATGGGCTCTCATTGAAGATAACAAGCAAAGAGGAATCTTGCTGAAGACTCGGGGACATTTCAGACTCCCGGATTGTGAATCATTACCACGGATAAATGATACCAGTTCACCGTGTACCCCTGCCAAACTTACTGAAATGGCTCCTGAAGATGTCACATGTAAGTTCAATCGTGGAGTACAATCAAACCACAAGATCCAAACATAATCCGAATATATACATAAAACTGTATCAATCGCAGATGAATGCCTGAAAGGCCGTGGAAGGTTCTATCAGGGAACACAGAACACTACAAAATCTGGATTATCTTGTCAGCGATGGGACAAACAGGAGCCTCATTCCCATAACAGACCACCGTTCGTTTTCCCGGAAGTACAGAATTCGGAGAATTATTGCAGAAATGCAGGTGGGGAAGAGCCGTTTCCATGGTGTTACACCACGGATCGAAATATTCGTTGGCAGTACTGCTACATTCGACCATGCGGTGAGGGAACTTGCACACTACAGCTTTTTCAGCCCGCACTCCACATTTTATTTACTAGAAGTAATTAAACTAAACATTCATTTTAGATAATCAAACTGTTGAAGCTTCCGACTACGACCAAGTCATCCCGGTGGCGGAAGAGGATCCTGCCCAAGAGATTTTCCGAGTTATTATGCAACTTGCAGAATCTCAGGATTTCTTGATTATCTGTGGCTTAGCTTTGATAGCTATCCTGGCAGTACTCATAATGCTAGTCCTCTGCTGTACGACCACTACCAAGAAAACTCCTGTCAATGGCTACAATCCCGCATCTACTCAGGTTAGATCGTCGTCTTTTCATTGCCGTAACCAGTCATTACATACCAATTCTAATTTTGAAGGGAAATCCGTATTCATTTGCAGGAAATTGAAATCGACCTGGACAAACTTGGAGATAACTCAGCCTACCATCACCACGGCGCAGCACTGAACCCCAAATTGGAGAAGCTGGAATTTCCTCGAAATAATATTATCTACATTCGGGACCTTGGTCAGGGTGCATTCGGTCGAGTATTCCAGGTATGACCTCACATATTCTTCAAGCAAAGGGAAATACTTACCTGTGTTTGTGTAATTAGGCGAAAGCACCAGGTCTACAGAAGGGGGAGGAATTCACCATGGTGGCAGTCAAGATGCTGAAAGAGGAGGCGACGGAGGACTTGCAAGCAGATTTTGAGCGTGAGGCTTGTCTACTTGCAGATTTCGATCATCCAAACATAGTGAAATTGTTGGGCGTTTGTGCAATTGGGAAACCAATGTGTCTCTTGCTGGAGTATATGGGGCTGAGTGACTTAAACGAGTTCCTCCGCACCTGCTCACCATCCTACAAAGTGGCCACCTTGAATTCACAACACGGAGACTGGAAGGACATTCGGTTGTCCATTTTGGAAATGCTGTACATTGCCAAGCAAATTGCTGGCGGGATGGTGTATCTCTCGGATAGGAAATTCGTCCATCGAGATCTTGCCACACGGAATTGTCTTATTAATGAAAATGTCGTTGTCAAGATTGCCGATTTTGGTCTATCGCAACGTATTTATCTGCAGGTAACGACAGCAAGTGACTGTGTCATGCTTTGAGTACTGCTATTGCTGGCATTCCGTGATCCTACCAGTACAATTTTTTTCACACAGGATTACTACAAAGGCCAAGAGGATGACGCCATTCCCATCCGATGGATGCCATTGGAAAGCATCCTGTTCAATAAATACACAATCGAATCAGACGTGTGGGCTTTTGGGGTCTGCCTGTGGGAAATTTTCTCTTTCGCACTTCAGCCCTATTATGGAATGACACATGAAGAAGTTGTGCAGTACATAAAGGATGGCAACATCCTCCAACCACCGGACGGATGTCCGATCCGTGTGTATGAGATTATGAAGGCGTGCTGGCATCCCAATCCAGCTAATCGCCCACCCTTCCGCGCTATTTTCCGCTCCATTGAGGATGTACAGGGCGACATGGAACGTCACCATGGAACTTGCTCCAGCAGATCCTCCTCACATCAGCATATTTAAATGCAGCCAATCAACTGTAAATCGAGGAACAAAACTGCACAAAAAGTTCAGTCATTTTCTTTGGTAAAGCTTCGGTTCAAGTTAGACGCACAAGAGAAGTCAGTTTTTTTCATTTAAAACCCTTGCCTATGTCGTCTGGTGAACCTATCTGTGATATGTTTTCTTACGATTTTTTACCTATTGAGCTTTTCTGAATGTTTGTACTTTTATATGCGTTGCCATAGTCGTAGTAAATGACTGTCCTTCCTTACAAGACTTTAAACGAATTTAACTCAAGTCAACAAACTTGAAGAAGAGCTGCGCCAAAAATTCCTAGTCTGTAAATTCCGTACTGATTTTTTAGAATCTCAGCAACTTTATTGTAACTGTAACTGGATTTTAATATTACTGCCATACAGGCGGGGATGTGAATTTTGTACTTTTAATACATGTTCGTAACTGGTGGTATGCAATTGTGCTGCAAGTAAATTTCGTCTGTTTCTAAAAAAACACTGACAGTTATTTAATTTTTGAAATTTTACAGCTCATCTAGTAAGAAAGAACCTTACAACTTAAAGATTTAACTGCTCATAGCAACAGATTTATACAAATGACAATACACACCTTGTGCACAAGTACAAATGAAGAGACAAGTGATTCAAAATCACGTGAGTCCTCCGAATAATAACAACTGCGTGGTTGAGGATTATGTATGGCTGCAAAAATCTTACAAGTACAAGCTTGCGGCAAAAACAATGTCACGCTTCAACAGGCGTACAGCTTCGTTGAATCTATCTTCCAAGTCCTTGTTACCGATTACCTTAGCAGCCAGAGACATTTGCCGTAGAAGTTCTTCGAGTCTCCTCATACATCGTATGATTCCACCTGCAGGTCCAACAAATGTACAAGAATCAAGTACGAGGTTTTGAAAACTCTTTGAATAACATTAGCTTACCCTCGAAGACATCAGTCATTTCACATAATTTGGAGAAACTGGCTCCTCGACACCATTCATACACAACATCCATGAGGTGTGGCTTGAACTGTTCAACATACGCGTCTTCTTCCATATCCAATTTGCATTCAATACTGACTTTAGCGATCTGACGAGCCATTTCCTGTTACATAGAATTTTGCATTAGATGTAACGATCTATCTGAAATTATCTGAAGCTTGACTTTGCCCATCAAAGTTTCGATCAAGATACCTGCATATTCTTCAAGGCACCGGAGAGATCATCGGTCAATTTCGGAAGATCATTGCTTCGCTCATCGCAAACAAAACAACTGAGCAAGGCTGCAGCCTTTGCTGGCTCTAAATCAACGAATGTTCCGTTGAAGATCATCTCAGTGAGCAGAAGTTCATCCGCACTACTCAGCTCGCAAGCAACTCGACCCTTCAGCTGAATAACGTCCCCTTCATTACAGTAGCCCAAACGTCGCAACACCCGCTTACGACACTTCAGCTCGTCCATTTGTAGTAAAGACTTGGCTTCCTTCAAATCTTGCTTCGCCTCTTGTACTTTGTTGTGAAGCTGAAAACGATTTCAATAATAATGAAAAGTTAGTTCATGGAATCTAATAGTAACAGTAGGAAAAATTTGTCAACAAACACAGTCTAATATTCTTACATTTGCTCTATGTTCATACAGCTCATACAACCGTTGGGCATCCGGTGAACTGTGAATAGGATTTTGGTACAACCTCTGCTCAAACTGCTGGATTTGCTTGAGCAGATTATCGAAACTTTTGTCTTTGATTCTCATGTCTTTGATGGGGTCAAGAAGAGGAACGCAGTCAGGGAACCTTTTGGTGACTTCGTCGATGCTATTCAGCACAGTCATCTGCCGCTCTTGGTGCCGCAGATCGTTGGAAATGTACAGCCGTACCTGGCTCACTTTTTGAATCACGTTGATTGATACAGGTACAATAGTAGGTTTTCCCTTATCTCCTTTCGGGGTTGGTTTCACATCCGAAGTGAACTATGAGGGACATCATAGTAAGTGCATACATATAATAATATACTGTCATAACATTCCGAAAAATTAAAACTGGCTATAGTTGTTAGTGTATAACCCACCTTATTCCCTATGGAGTTACTAGAGACCCGCAAAAGTACTTCTACAGTGTAACCGAAATTGGCCTTCATCGGGTTCTTGCTCTTGTCAACCCTCTTGAAGTTGCACACAGCGCCCCAGCCGAAATCCCCCTGGTCCGTCGAAATCTATACATACAATCATCCGAGATATTATACACGAATCCTCACTATTCATAACAAGATACCGAGGGAATCGAAAACTTACGTAAACCATCCTCCCAGGTTGCAAGAAGGGCACAAGATACTTCGGATTCGTTATAAAGCCTCGGAATTGTTGATTCAAAGAATTTAATTGGACTCGAAGATTGTAATAAGCTTCCACCTGCTCCTCATTCGGTATACTGATAGCGTCATACTCATCTTGAGCCTTGGTCAATTCTGCAAGTAATTTCATTATTGCAGATCAACCCAAACCACTTCATGTTAATTACAAAACTAAACTTAAAGAGCCCAAACTAACTACAAGGAGACTTCTTACTTGCAATAACTTGAGGAACTCGATTGTAATTCTGAAACTGGTAGAAGCTCCGTTCCATCATGAACTCAGGATTGATCTCCTCTACACGCATCAAGTTGAGAACCATGTTGTAAGTGAGATGAAAAGCGGAATTGATGGGATCTGCTTGTCCTTTCAACAAGGACCTGCCCACGTTGGATGTGATCTTCTCATCGATCATCACTATAGACACACCTTTGTCATCAATACCACGCCGACCAGCACGGCCCGACATTTGAATGTACTCTCCAGAAGTGAGCTGCAAAATTTATGCACATTAGTATGAAAGAATCTAGCAGTAAGCAATAATCTAGCAGTAAGCAATAATCTAGCTGTAAGCAAGAATCTAGCAGGAAGCAAGAATCTAGTAGTAGCAAGAATCTTGCAGCACAGGTTCTCACTCACCCAACGATAAGTTTTCCCATCAAACTTCCGCACGTTGGTAAATAGAACAGTGCGGGCAGGCATGTTCAAACCCATAGCAAATGTTTCAGTAGCAAACAATACTTTAATCAAGCCCTCCGCAAATAGAATTTCGATTGTTTCCTTCAACAATGGCAGTAGACCTAGTAATAAGATAACATAATTTCCACAGTTGATAAAAATTCAAGGGTGCCACAAGCAGTCTCATCGTCACCTCCATGATGAATTCCAATCCCTCTCTTCAGTAACGGAAGCAAGTTCTCCACCTGTGGAAGCTTCTGGTCGTCTTTATTTAGGACATCAATGGCATTGGTAAACACTTCTTCTACCAAATCTTTGTCGTCCGCTGAAAAGCCGAGACAAACCATGTAAAGATGGGACCCAAAGCTTAATGAGACCCAGAGATTTACAAGTAACTTAGTATGAAAATTTACATGAGTTGAAATCCAAATTGGATAGTTGCGTTGCATACAGCTCACAGTCCTTTTTACTGAAACTGAAAACGATTATAGGAGCAAGGTCATTATCCATAGCCATCTTGATGACTTTATGACAAGATGAATCCTCTCCCTTCTTCGGTCCTTGTTTTCTTTTAGGTCCACCACCTCCTCCTTCTGTTGGAGCTGATAAGTAGCTCATGGCCGTGCTGAATCCATCTTCCCTGAAGTTACCCTAGCGATAATTAGACAAAGAATTACAATCAATCGCATCTATATCTCCTGACATCCTTAGTGATCTAGGGTATAGATTGGATTTCATTTTCATTAGCCTAGATAGTATTTTTTTTTCACCTGTTCATCAACGACCAGATGAATCCCTTCACCACCAACGGGATGCAAATAGTGATGCAAAGGAACTGGTCGATAATCCGTGTGAATAACATGACACGGTTGTAAATGCATGTATGATATCCACTGGGCAAACTCGACCGCATTTGGAATGGTAGCAGATAAAAAGACATAGTGAGTTTTCTGAGGTAATAGAATCAACGTCTCCTCCCACACAACTCCTCGCTCTTTGTCCCTCATGTAATGAATCTCGTCGAAAACAACCCATCCGACTTCTCTCATAATTTCAGAACCTCGGTAAAGCATGTTCCTGAGAATCTACACGACAGTAAATCGTCAAATTTGAAAACATAGGCGACAAATTGACCACTAAATATACAAGATTTTCAATTTCACCTCAGTCGTCATAATCAAGCACGAAGCAGAAGGGTTGATGGTAACGTCACCTGTGATGAGACCAACATCTTGGAAAGCTTCATAAAATTCCCGATATTTCTGATTGCTCAAAGCTTTGATAGGAGTGGTGTAAATGACACGCTGTGAATCCTTTAATCCTTTGGCTATGGCGTACCTATACAGAACACCAGGAAGCCATGAAATCCACCACTGACCAAGAAATCAAGTCAACCTTTCCCACACTTACTCAGCCACAGTTGTCTTTCCTGCAGAAGTATGAGCCGAAACGAGGACAGACTGATAATTATCAACAATTGTCACTGCACGCTCTTGAAAATAATCCAACTTGTAGGCATAAGTCCTCACTGGGTTTGTCAACGGCTTCAAAGGGGCATTGGTCCCGCCTGACGGAAGGGCCACATGATGAGTGTATCCAGAATCTTCCGGCACTTCCACCGGCTCCACTGTAACTTGTGGCAAGTGCTTCTTCAGCATTTCCAAATCATCTGACATCTTGGTCCGTTTAACATCCGCCTCTTCATCCTCCGATTCTATCTCCATAGCCTCAGCTGATCGTTTTTCACCCTTCTCCATCTTTATATCTTCCACCTTCACCTTGACATCCTTCTCCTCTTCATCTACCACTTCTTTGACTTCTTCTATCTCATTCTGTCCATTCGATCCTTCCTTCTTCACATCTCCTACAACCTGCACATCATCATCTTCAATTATCTGCGGTTCTGAATCCGACTCATCCTTTCCCTCGCCATTCTTTTCATCGTCATCAGATCTACAAAAATCATATCAACCACATTAAGAATCTCAAATCCCATCAGCACCATTAGCAATAATCAACTTACACTTTTTCAGGAGCATCCAACTCTTGAATGTCGTCATCGCCATCATCATCATCATTAGAATCTCCACCTTCCGGTACAACAACTTCCGGCGTATCCGAGTCCTCATCTTCACTGGCAAACTTAATTTTGACTCCAGTCTTCTTCTTGGGCGCAGCGTCGTCAAATACACCAAACATATCATCATCCTCCATCTTGAAAATATTCTTTCCGGGTCACAAAATCTTCAAAATTAATGTAGATTCTTTTCAGCAATTTCTTTAGACACTTAGTTATGTTCAGCAAAATAAATTTTATTAATGCTGAACACGCGGTTCCTTCCTGCAAAAAATTACACGAGAAACGAGATTAAAATCCATAGAGATGGGGCTCAGAATTTCCACCACGATGCTCAAGTCAAGGATTTCTATTGAATGAAATCGTCCAGTGCTCTTGATGGGAATAAATCGCGGAAATCTTCCCCGTAATCTTCCCATCGACCAAACAATCTCGTCTTGTCCGGCAGGGTCATATGAACAAACCTTTAAATCATAAACTTTGAGCATTAAATTTCCATCAACTTTGACCTTTGGCAATGGTCATCGTTTCACGCAAGCGAATCCTCCGAGCTGACCTCACGAGGTCAAACAAATACAGGCAAATCATGGCTAGGGCTAAAAAGAAGAAGGTATCATGTTTTTTTTACCGGTTCCTTTTACTCGTCCAGGTCAGGTCATGAGATTCATTGCACTAATTCTATCCAATTCCAGCCTAAACCTCAAGCCAAAATAAGTGGATGTAATGGTGTAGCCATTAATTTACGAGAGCGTTTTGACGGGCCCAACCCCTACAGCTTTGCCTGTTCTCAAAGATGTCGACATCCCATTCTTTCTGTCAAGGTACAAATTCCCATCAACTTTCACCTCTCAAGTGGTCCAGATAAAGTCCAAGCTTGAAAACGGAAGGCGTACACAGGAAGGGTACATTTTGTTTTGTCAACTTCTCCAGAGTCTTTCAGCAGCGAGCACTAGACATGACGATTGGATACCTGAGGACCTTTACAAGCGCTATACGGAAACAGACTCAAGACCAGCATCGCCAGATCAGCAAAATATAATAACAACAAAGCGATCTGCCTCTGCCCCAAGGGCTCGTTCCATGTATGTAAATATGTAGAAAAAGATTGAAAGCTTGAAACAAGTTAACTCGTTTATATCATCATCACTGTGTATACGTTGACAGCGAACCCCGAAAATGCACCACGCCTGAGCCTGAGACGAAGCAATGTCAATTTCACCAAAGACGAGTACTCATTTTGGACCTACGAAGAGTAAAAAGTGTGGATGCAATCACTCGACAGAATAGCATAACAACAGGGACATCCTTTGACTCAACATATGCTGATGATGATGGAGACAATAGAAGTTCTAAAGAAGGGAGCATTTTTCAGCCACTTTCACCCCGCAACTTGTCCGTGTCTAGATCCACCAACCGCTCAGCTTTGGGCAAGCGGACCAAGAAATCAAAAGAGAGATCCTCCTCCCCTGTCACCTACGAGAGGTCCTCCAGTCCCAAGATTCTCGAAGGGGTAACAATGTTTTAGTCATTTTATTTGCTTTTTTCATTAGCGCTAAATCGATTGATCGAAGCCGCTTTCTTCGCCAGCTCGACGGGCAATCTATGCAAGCTCTGGCAGACATTCATTTCTCAAAATGACAGAGAACACTGCAGATCCCGTCCCTCTGCCTGCAGATTTCCACAGATTCTTAAAGAAAAACTACGAGATTATTGAGGAAATTAGAACGAAAATTCGGGAGCATGAGTCATCTGAGGCAAGGAAGAAACGAGTTAGATTTCGTGGACGTTTCAATGACGGCTACTGCTCAGTTGATTCATCCATCAGTGATAACGACACCTCGGATATCATCTCTGCCACAGTCATACCCAAGGTGGACTTGTTCCCCGATAGTTTCGACACCATTGAGATTGAGTCAAACGCTGTGGAGGATTGGATGAACCAATCCTTTGACGCAGACTTGGAGCAAATCACTGAGCTCATGCAAAAGTATCCCCTAGTTGTATTTTCTACTCCACAAGTTGAAGAGGACAATAAAGATCAGTCTATAACTAGTCCTTTTATGCTTATACGGGGAATGAAAATAAATGGAAGTGACCGCGCTGTTAGAGGGACGCTTTCAAAGCGGTCATTAAAGTCGATAAGACCTCGTAGTAATCAAGTGCCAAAGTCTAAGGCCAAACCGAAGTCGTGTACGAGTGTTGCGGCTGTTAAAAAACCGGGTAGTGGAAAGGGAAAGAAGAAACGAGTAGCCAACGAGTCTTCTGCTTCGGTGACAGAGCAAACGACCCTTGCGTCCGCAACTATAAACCAACTAACTTTAGAGCTTTATAAACGTTACTATTCTGACCCTAATTTACAGCTCACGTTGCCCCCACTCCATTCTTCCGTATTGACTTTGTTGGGTCAAAGGCCTCAAGCAGTAATGAAGCAGTCGCCTCGTATATTGTCTCAAACAAATCAAGAGTCTCTGCCAACAGCACCTCTAGCTTCTGGGCGTAAGGTGCGTACTAATTTCTACGATTTTAGAAATCAATTTTCTAAGGCATGGTTTCTAAACATTCTATAGCTTTGGACATTACACATGAGGATTCATTGACCTTTTTCAACTCATAGAAGCTTCGTCGTCAAGGAAGAAAGTCCCATGGTAAAGGCCAGAAAGTCAAGAGCGAGAAGACTGAAGACGCTGACAAGGAAAAGTCCGCTTCACCTCCTCGCAATAGTCCAACAAAGGATCCCTTTGATGATCCCCATGAGACTCAAATGTCCGCGATGTCCAATCCTGTTGAAGACCAAGAGGGTCTTTCCGTCAAAGATGAGACTGAAAGTAATGGAGTGGTCATGCAAACTGCTGCAGATTTGAACGCACGAAGACTTCAAGCTTACATTGAAGAGTCGGCCAGATCTTTGCATCAAGTTCTGGATGAGCAATTAGTGGGCACTGAATGGAATTCGGAGGCAAAGTTTACTCTTATGATTACATTAGTGGACTCTATCATGACACGTGTAAGACAATGACATGTCTATGACCGCAGGAAATGAAGCACGTAGATGAGAACATCCAAGCTCTCAGGTCCAGCTTTCAGAAATATGAGACTAAATTCAAGACAGGGAATATGCGGATGAATGAGACCATGTGGCTCTCACTTCCAAGGACTTGGTCTAGGACGAGTGCTACGTTTGGGGTTCCTACAGATATCAGAATGCTATCAAGTGAGACATATTTCTTGAAAATTTTGGGTGGTGCGTCAGCTAGCAATAATGATTGATTACTGACACAGGACTCACACCGTTGGAATACATTCAAAAGTATGTATTCATCAGCGAGCCACGGAAATTGTTGTACAGTTTGGTATTCAACCGGTACAGGGGGATGGAGAACCCGACGGGAAAGTCTATGCGCTATAAGGTAACAATTGCGGCATCAGTGAAACAAGAAAAAAAATGTGACGAATTTGAATCTACATAACCGATCTTGTCATACAGACTGTTGAACGTGCACTGGCGGAAGTCCTGGGTCGAAGTCTCTCATCTGACGAGTCTGAGACACTTCAAACAGAATATCTTCACATTGAAGACGGCAACATGGAGGTAAATGAGACTCTATTCAGGCCGATTTGTGCCGTGGCTGAAAGAATCTTTGGAAAATACTCACTTGAAGACTGCAATGATTGCTACAAATGTCTTAAGTACAAGGATAAGGATAAGAGCAGGTAACTTGCTGTGTATTTACACAAATAAAATACAAGTAAAGTACAAACTAAGAATACATTTGATTTCCAGATGTCATCAAAATCAGAAGGACCAAATAGAGAAAGCTGACTTGGACTTTGTTGCTTCAAAGATAAGAGACGGCCGTGTAAATCCCAGCCTGGCAAGTTTGCTGCAGACGGTGTTTATGAGAGGATAATCATAATTGCCGGACGGAGTAACAAGTAGTGCACATAACTGTAGAGTGAGTGATTCAATGTTCGTTCGTCTTTAATGTACTGAGAACAATACATTAACGATTCGTTGCTTCTAGAATAATAGAGTAGTATTAATTCGTTATTAAGAATGCTTTCTTTTCAATGGTTTTTTAAGTAAGTATGTGTGAGAGATGAGAAGGATTGATTCTTCTTTTAGAAAGTGCAATTAAAGAGAACGTGTGGAAACACTCGTGACAGGCAGACATTAGCTCCATATACACACGCTGAAACAGTAATTTTGCTGTTCACATCGAGCTTTGTTGCTTTTTTTGTAAGAAACAATAATATTTTCCAAATATTATTATCATTCATGTATAGACTCATTCGAAAACGTTATCAAATGTAACCAATATTCCTGCTTACATATTAATATAATAATAATAATAATAGTAATCTTCATTTCACCCTCAATTATTACGTTCACGCAATAAATGCATTTGCGCGTTCACATATCTTCTTCTTCTGATTCTATCCGCTGGCAACTAACATTTTGAGAAATCAATTCTATAGAAATACAATTAATCATCATCATCCATACAAATTTCTTCCGAACGTATAAGTTGTACTTGGACAAGAAAATCTAATCATCATCAAATATTTTTGACGACTCCTTTCTGAGACCTTCCTTTCTCCTGCAAAAGCTGGTTGGTAAGTTAAATGGAGAGGCGAGAAATCTAAGAGGCGACTTAAGGATTCTGCCTCACAGCTACATTTCACTTCCGATGGTGCACGGGCCCGTTGTAGAATGGTACTCCGTAAGGGTTAAATTGCGGCGGAATTCCGTTATTGGGAACCATAGGGAAAGGACCTCTTTGTTGAGGATGCATCGGTGGGTAGCCTGCAAGCCATCATATTGAATTTATTATTAAATAAAAAAATAAAAATAGCGTAAAATTAATGCGTCTTGACGTCGCCAATGATGTCATCTCACCTGGAAAGGAGCCCACGGGAACATGCCCAGGATGAGGAGGAGGGCGATGTACCGGTCCCGGATGATTAACTTGTGGCGGCAGCGCTTGGGGCTGAGCCAGGTGCTGTGACTGATTTTGTGCCATAGCAGATACAAAGGATGACAAAGGATTGAGCTGCTGTCGAGGTAAATTACCACTACTACTGTTATTAGTGCTAGTGAATGCTGACTGAACAGACGCGGGTACGGGGATTCCACTATAAGACGACGTGACTGTATTGGCTACGGAGGCACCTGTCTTGGGTTGCTGGTCTGCAGTCATCTTCCGCATGACTGCTGTCGGGGTGAGTGCTGCAAGTATTGGAGTTCCGCTTCTCTTCTGACTCTGCATGGTGACAGCTTCATGCTGCTGCTGCTGCTGCTGCTGCTCCACCAGACGACTTAACGGATGCGAGGGTGCCATTTGGTTCATAGGCATTGGCGGGACTAAAATTAATAAAATGTCATGGCATTATTATATTCTAGTTCAACTTTCTCTTGGATAAGCTAATAAATTGTTGGAAAAACCAACAAACCAACTTACCAATATTGTTGAAGGGCTGTGGGGGCCGTGACTGAGTAGGGGCTGATCCCAGAGCGAAAGGGTTAAATGGAATGCCCTGGAGACCAGGAGGAGGTCCGGGAAAGGGTCGTCCAGAACCATTCTCTGGCTGATTTTCCACTTTCTGTGGTCCAGTCTTATTACTTTTAATCACTAGGTCCTCCAGCTACAAGCACAAGAATACTCAAAGTTGGACTTGACAAAAAAACTCATACGCTAACATTAACATACCAATTTCTTGAAGGCATTTAAGTCCTCTTGTTTCGTTTGCTCCTTTGGCGGTTCCTGCATTTCTTTCCCTCCCAAGAGTATTTGTCGTAGTTGTGTTTCCATACCTTTCACTACATCAGCCTTTGATTCTAAAACACGGCAGCAACAAGTTTTTAAAATGACATGATTCTTAATTGGAAATCGGAATTTCCAATACAATCGTTCGTGAGAGCAACCACTGTAAATTTACCTGATGAGTTAGGTTCAGGCTTAGGTGCAAATAAGTCCTGCAAACTGACCCCAAAAGACCCCCGATTGGACTTCTCTTCGTGTTGCTCATGGGGAGGAGGAGGAGGTTCACTGCGTGGGGCTGTAGACGACGACTTATTCCGGTGAAATATCTGAGTAAATCGAGAACTCCCTGACGGTTGCTCAGATTCTTCGAATAATCCATTCTGAAACATACGAACTCACACACATGAATATGCTTGAAATGACTTAATCCGAGATGTAGAAAATGAATTTTCCATACCGGCAGTATTCCCGAGATACGGTCCATGGTGAGAATTTTCTCTAAACTAAGTTCCAGTTCACTTTGCTTAGTTTCAGGCAAAGAAGCTGAGGATGGGTATTCCCCAGCTTTGTTGTTTGCAGAGATCCTAGCCGATTCTACATTAGCATCCTCTTCACTTGTACGACGTGCACGGTTTTGTGCAGATTCTCGGGACAGAAGACCATGTTGCTCGCGGTCACGACGTTCGTCGTCTTGGAAACCATGGAGCTCAATGGTGTCATGCTGAGATGTCGGTCCCTCTGTGAAATTCGTGCACTCCGTCAGTTAACCTGAAGTCTGACACACTAAGGTTGAAAGTAAATGAAGGAAAAACCTTACCGGAAAACCAAGAGGGTTCAGATTCTTCTTCATGATCCCGAAAACCTCCATATTTGTCCTTGCCGTAAGGACGTCGACCTTCTTTGCCACCTCGACGTGTCCACTCTGGTGGATTTTCTGAGTCCGGGCCCCATAAGATTGAATTCTGACGGCGATTTTGATTCGGATGTCTCGTATCCCGCCGAACATCTCGCTTATCTACATCTCTATCTCTATCCCTACGGTCGCGGGGATCGTCTCTGTCCCTCTCCAGTCTATTCCTTTCAGGCCTTTCGGCTTCCGGCCTTCCATTGTTGTTAAACCTATAGTTTCGCGAGTAACCCCTGCTAATCAGAAATAGAATTAGCTCTCTTATCCATGGTTCTTTGACATGACGTATACAGCTGTACTTACCTATCGTACGGATACTTGGTGGCATCCTCATGGTGGAACTGAAAGCGGTTAAATTGCCCTTGAGGATAGTGAGAGGGTGAAAGGTTGGGAGCGCAACCACTAGAAAAGTTGCCACTCTGGGGTCGTAAACTGATGTTATCTTCCGGTTCCTTCCTTCCATTCTCATCTTTTCTCCGCGGCCTTAAGCAATGAAACCGTGAGCACATATTCACAAATCACAGGGAAAAAACAATCACTATTGCAAGGACTGTGTATGGACTTACGGAACATACAAAGTAGTAAAAGGTGTCGCTCCGAACCGAGCTACAGCTAAAATGCAACTTAGATTTGGCAACTCGAAGATTGGCTTCCGAGCGCAAGTAGGATGCTGGAAACACTCAATGATAAAATCCTACGAGAACAAAAGACATTCAATAGTTAAAAAAAATCCACGAGAGTACTCATTCTTTTCATTGGAAACTTACATATTTGAATAACTGCTCATTTACCTTAGTATATCTAATACGATGCTTGTCGCTGGAGCTACCATTTTTCTTAGGAATATTTTCATCCGTCGAAGAATCCACCACAGGAGTATCATCAGTCTCTAGGCATTGTCCTTCATCTAGAATCCCTTCAGTGGTAACAGCAGTAGCACAAGGATCTCCGATTGTCAGCACCGTACTTTCCGCAACAGTTCCCATATTCACACTTAATTACCTAAACAGAAATATAAATAAAATCAAACCAACGAGTTATTACTCACTTCAATCACCCCGTCACGTTCACGCTTAAAACAACACTGACTCAAGATGACTTCTCTTCTCAATTGTAACCAAATAATGCTCCTAATTGTAACAAAAAATAAATGACTCCCTTGTCCAAACTCTCCACCTCACACAGCCCTATAATTTCAATTCATTTTGTAAAACAAGGGTTCAACGACAGGCAAAACACCCCATTTACCTCTCAAGTATTATTATTACTACACATTTACCTCCCAAGCAACTTGACGCAATCATCCAAATATAAATGCACAAGCCAGCTAATACATTGACCTCCCTACATCACAAAAGTGACACGTCCAGCTATATATATTTTTAACTTTAAGGTCGTTGTTACAAAAACGACTAATATACAAAGAAGACTGGAACTCATAGCGTCTACTATTACTATATTATGGAAATACTATAATTCTAATAATCCCATCAAGCCAATGCTCCAAAGGGACAAGGAAGGCCACAAAAATTATTACATGGGTCCACTTCTCACAAGATAAAGGTCATTAACATAACTCCACTAGAACTTTTGCATGTCACAGGCAGGCAGGCAGGCAGGGGCAGGGACGCCACAAACGTCGGACTATCAAAATCAAACTAATTCCTTATCCAGTAGTCCCTTATAATCTCCTCTTCATCCAATTTTAACCTCCTCACCTTGAATTGACTTGGCAAGTCCTATCAAAATAATATTAATACAATGAAGGATGATGACGTGGGCCTCTTTTCTTTCCTCTTACCTTCACAGCAACAACACAACACATAAACTCAAAGGGCACCAAACTCCAACGTCCCTTAAACTTTTCTCAAACACTTTAAAATAATAAATGACCGATATAAATGGCAAGTATATAATAATAATTGACAAGTTCAGGTGTTTCAACAGCAAAGCACACTGACTGATGACACTATTCTTCTTTACACTTGTCCACTTACAACAACTCTCACCACCACCACTAAAAAGTTTCTCCCATCTTCCGAACAAACACTCATTCCCATCCTTTCTTCAACATTATGGAGATTATAACTAAACAAATTATTATCATTCAATAATTATCTGGACCTGGGCAGGACGACGACACAATTGTAATATTTTAAGCAAAATAAACAACAACTTGTCCACTTGTTCCCCCCCCCATGTACTGAATAAGTCAGCGGAAAGCTACCGTCATCATGGTCATATTATTGTGAGTGTACATAATAATGCAATCGCAATCTGATCATGAAGATGAGTATGTATACCCAACTCGCGCCTCACAAGTGACGACATTTAATGACTATTTTGCACATTCAGGAAGAAAGGGAAATAAATAAATGAGTTGGTTTCTGTATAAAGTAAATAATTTACCTAAAAATCTCCTCTCAATTTCTCCAAGCAGCACATATAATAACGAATTTTTGGGCCCTCTTCTGTCGTCCTCCTTTCACTTTTTCAGCCTCCTCCTGGCTGGCTCTGCTGCGAATTTCTCTATGTCTTCTTTAGAGAGACTTGAGAAATTTGAGCATTCCAGCTGTTGAAAGATGTACCTTCCTCATCGTCTACCCAATGGCATCAGATTGCACCAAATTCAATGACCGCCTGCCTACACAATACAGCTCTGTCTCTTTCTATGTATTTCCCTCGCGTATTTAGAAACTCTTCTTCGTCTGCCTGAACATCACAGAACAGTTAGAGATGATGCGGGAAAATTGCTGAACATTGTAGTCTTTTACAATGCAGTTACGGCTTATAGCTTCTCAGCCTTACATGACTTGAAGAGGTTGGTCGTTCCAACTTTGTATCATTCAACTTTCAGGAGGACCGGGAGATGAAGGCTTGACAGACAGGATATCCTGGATGTTATCAAGGCGAAATGGCTGTTATGATTTACAGATGTATTTTTTTTATTACTGTTAATTATCGGCTCAAAATTCGTTCCATTAAAATATACCGAGTAATAACTATCCATGCTCACAGGTATTAGGTTAATTCATTCATATTTTTTTTAAGGATATATATAAGCATTGGTAGTAGTGGTGATGTCACATAATATTCTATACCTCTCCTATAACGATTCCATAGGCACTTGAAAGCAAGAGAGGGAGAGAGCAGTAGAATTATATATCAAATTTTCAAGTTAAATGATTTAAGTACCAGCTGGAGGATTCAATAGTACACGTGTATAAAAGGATTTTTAAAAAGACTATGCTAGGAGCAAATAGTACAAAAATTGTAAAAAAAAAATCAAGTTCCATTCTCTTCCTATCTAAAAAAATGGTACGTGCAAGATTGAAGGCACAAATTCATAGGTTGGTTTTAAGCGTCATAGCGGACTGCACCACTCTTTCCCTTAGAGCGAAGGGGGTATCTTGCAGTGCCATCATTACTATCGTTGGTAGTAGTAGTCTTAGAAGATTCAGTCTTTCCGGCTGCCTTCACCTTGCTACTCTTTCCTTTAGCTTCTCCGTTATTAGTTTCTTTTCCAGCCTTAGCTTCTCCTTTTTTAATAACTTTAGACTTGGGAGCGGCGGCTTCCTTCACTGGTTTAGATCCTTTAGTATCCTCTGGTTCATTCTCGACTTTGTCGGATCCGGGTGAATCTGCAAACAAGTATTGTATGAGTTGGTGCTATAAGTTAAAAGGGAGGTTTAAAGGCATTCAACTGACCTGATTCAACTGCCCTGACCTTCGGCTCCGTTGGTCCATCACCGGCTTCAGAGGCTTTCCCTTCAGCCTCAGCTCCACTTCCAGACGAAGAATCTACATCATCATTCGAAATTTGATGAGTTAAATATTCAAAAAGTCCCTTCCAAAGGTTCATTGAACTCACCAGACTTGCGTTTTCCATTCTGCTTTCCTTTTTTCGCGGGTTCTGCAGCCTCATCTTCCATCGGCTCTGGAGCTGGATCTTGAGTACAAATTATATTCACCATTAAATTCCACGCCCCGAAGTGAAATAGTGCTAAGAAGTGAGGTATATTCCAGATTCCTTACCAGCAGCCTTTCCTTTGTTAGCATTTTTAGCGGGCTTCTTCGCATCCCCGTTGGCAGCGGGTTTCGTAGGTGCCTTCTTGGTATCATCTGCAATTATTATGACATTCAGTTTCTATTCCTCCATCAAAGCTCACAATATCAACGGCTTTACCTTTCTTTCCTTTGGCAGGTTTCTTCACCTTCGGCTCAGCTTCTGCAGCCCCAGCTTCCTCCTTGTCACCCTCAACATTAGAAGCGCTCACGGGGCTGGCATCACGTTCCGGTTCCATCTCGTCAGACTCTTCTGCAGCTGGAGCCTCTTGTTCTTTCTTTTTAGACACAGCCGGCTCTTTCTCCTGCTTCTTCTCTCCTCCAGCTTTCCCATTCTTCACTCCCTTAGCTTCCTTATCGGCTAGAGTATCCCGTTTAATACAGAGGTACACATAAATTCAAGTCCCTCTTTGATCATACCACTTCAAGTACTCCTGCCGTTATATGTAGTACCTGGCTTGGATCCAGGTTTCCTCCCTTTCCCAGTCTCCTTCGCAGAATCCCCCTTGCCCTTGGCCACACCATTCTCAACGACAGCTGGGCTCTCCGCATCCCCATTTTTATCCATCTTGGCCGGCTTCACAAGTTCCTTCTTTTCCTTCGGAGCTCCACTTTTCCCCTTGGACTTGCCATCCACTTTGGCATCAGCAGCATCCACAGACTCTGGCTTCTTCGCCGCACGAGTGTCTTTCTTCACTTTCTCCATTTCTACAAAATCATGCCAACATAATTCCATGACCACGTCACCTACTATCCCAATCACCACCTTCATCACTCTCCATACTGCATAATTAAAATTCATCCTGTTCAAAAAACCAACATACCCATAGCTACTCGCTTCAAAACACAATGTATCCGCGACTTAAGACGCAACCCAACTCTTCAAATATTACCCAAGCTTACTACCAACAATTCGCATACATATACATGAATATAAAGACCTTCTCCTATTTTACATGTAATGCAAGTTAAGTAATCTCCCTCTCATACTAACCCGAGGCACTTGGAAGTCACACAATAGACTGACGTCATCCCTCCCGCCTATGGAAATTCTCATGAAAACGACCGTTGAATTCTAGAAAACGTTCTAAATATCTCGTTTTTTCCTACATCATCTTCTGAAGTAATAAACTTTTTTAAAGACCCTCACTTCTAACTTGTTTCATGGGAATTTAAAGGCCATTTAAGACACAAGAGCGGGACTTGTTGCTCGGTGGGGAGGGGTGCTCCTCTATCTGACGCTTTATATACACCTATCGGTCCCTCCATCAAGCCAAATAATTCCGACTTGTTGTATGAAAATGACACGGATTGTCAGCTCTTGATTTAAGTAAGAATGAATTAATAAATACTTTGGCTTACCTTTAAGGCGAATTCTGGCCCGATTTGTTGCAAGTTTTGGAAACTTAAAGAGCAGTTAGCGCTTTTGCGTTGATTCCACGGAGACACGGTCGGAGAGAATGACCAAGAAAGAACGTGAGACGTGAATTGGAAGTTGCGAGAGAAAGAGCTTTTAGCTTTGAGTAAATTGTTACAGTCTGTGGGGCTTTGCTTGCTTTGATACGCTCGCTTGACGAGGATTCGGCAAAAGCTGGAAATGAAGGCGGGTCTGTCATGAGCGCCTTTGGAAGGCCGATTTGGTCCTTTATTCATCCGACCGGTGGGGCAGAGGGATTCAAGATTGAGACTCAGGCGAAGATTTCAACCGGGAGCTGGCAGCACATTTTCACCATCGATTGACTCATTTGATTGTGGGTCTTTCTTTGGGATGTAATATGTGTGTGGATTTTTTGGGACCTTTTAGCAGAAGACTCTCGACTCGAGCTGAAGTGTATAATAAGAGTGTGAAATAAGTTACATAAAAAACAAGTTAATTCCAGAGAGAGCGAACGTTTGTGGATTTAGTCAGAGAGAGAGAGAGAGGGGCAAAAGTGTCAGGAACATTTACTACAGAATTTTTTTTAGAGGAATAGCTCCCTCACTGATAGAGGAATATTAAATTGGCAAGTTTAATGTGGGTGTCATTGGGACAGACGCACTGTCATAAGTCACCCACCACATCCAGGCATTCCTCCTGTATCTGATTAGTTAGTTATTTAAGTTTATTATAACTCTTCCTTAATTCATTCAAAGAACTGGAGTGAAGCTGATTTTGTGTGGGATTGGAAGGAGAGAGCGAGAGAGAGAGAGAGAGAGAGAGTTAAACTGCCTTGAGAGTGAAGGCTTTGAGTGTCTTGTGTGCAATTTTAAAGGATGGCTGCTACTAGAAGGTTACAGAAAGTAAGTAGTTTTGTTTTAAATGTTTAAATTTTTCTGGATTCGGTCTGAGAGATCCTCATTTAGAGGGCAGTGAACTGTACAGAGAGAGAGCATGGAATAATTTTTTTTTGGATTGGTGCCAATAGTCGGGCTTACGAGATTTTTCTGTTGTGTCTGAGTTAAATTAATTAGATTGGATTGACCTTAGTTAAAAGAAATGTTGAGATTGTAATGGAAATTGTGTTGTTGTTTTAGGAGCTACAGGATCTTCGATCCAGTGGTATGAGAGCATTCAGAGACGTCCAAGTGGATGAGTCTAATATACTCTACTGGGTGGGCTTGATAGTGCCGGTAAGATTTTTCAGCTTGTTGTAAATTTTTAATTTAAGCTAAGCTAATGTCAGAATGGAGTAATCAAGACTGGGAATTTGTTTTTCTTCTTGCAGGACAATCCACCATACAATAAAGGTGCCTTCAAGATCGAAATCAACTACCCGGCAGAATACCCTTTCAAGCCACCCAAAATCATCTTTAAAACTAAAATTTACCATCCAAATATAGATGAGAAAGGTCAAGTGTGCCTTCCAATCATTAGTGCTGAGAACTGGAAACCAGCTACAAAAACGGAGCAAGGTAAGAATGGATTGTTGGGATGCTGGTTTGGTGTGTGTCAATGCAAATTCACTTTGCCACAGCAACAGCTGGAAGGAGTATTCCTGCAGATTCTCGGGCTCGTGGAAATATTTAATGTGCTGTCAACTAAAGCTTTTAGGTCACGTGATGTCCTTGTAAGTAGTGCACACATGTCTCTAGGAAGGTTATAGCGCTCAATAGGCGCTATTCAAGTGACTGTGGCATGTTCGGGTTCTACTGCCCAATTTACATAATTTAGATGCGTTGATTTTGAAATACAATGGTAGAGAAGAAAGGTAATAGTTGTGAGGATTGCGTGAGAACAAGTAATCACGGTTGCTTCAAGTATCAACTGTCTGGGATTAAAGGCAAACTTGGTCGTGGTGAGGGACTAATTGGGAGTGTTTGCGTATTATCCGGATTTTTTACGGGTTCTCACATTCGAAAGCCGAAGTCTGTTTTTAAGGGTATATGCTTTCAACTGAATGGGAGTAGCTGGAAAGTGACTAGTCTGTTGTTACAGTGGATCCATTTATTCGGTGGACATGTGGTTCAAGGTTGCCCATCCTTCAGAGGGAATCCAGCAACAAATAATATAGTTTGTTAATAGTGTAGGAGAACTCCCAGGAAATTTTGATAGCCTGCCATTCCTATGCTAGTTGATGAATCGCACAGAGAATGCGTTAGAAGAGCAGGTATACTTTGTGCGTATGAGTTGTTGGTAGTAGACGACTATAGAGTCCGCGCAGTTCTCAGGTCTCTTGTTGTTATGCCCACACAGAAGGGATGAATTATTTGTCTAATCGATTCGCATTTTTTTGTGTTTAGTTATCCAGGCACTGGTTGCGTTAGTTAATGATCCAGAACCTGATCATCCGTTGCGGGCGGACCTGGCAGAGGAGTTTGTAAAGGATAAGCGGAAGTTTATTAAGAATGCTGAAGAATTCACTCGGAAGCACGGCGAGAAGCGACCAGCGGATTAAATCCTAATGACCTAATTGTGAATGATCCACGTATTACTCTAAATTATTATTGTCTTAACTGTAAATGCCAGTATACAAGCTATTTTTCACGTCAGAATGATGCTGGTGAATATTTTACACGATGTAGCTGTCATTAGGTCACGTTATTCAAAATCCAAGTATAGATGATATACATATAAATTAAAAAGAAACTGCTATGTTGTTATGGCGTCATGGAATTTTGTCATGCATTCGTTTTTTTCCTATCGAGTGCCGTTGTGATAAACAATGAATTTATTGTGCAAAAAACGGAACGTGTAGCGTGGAAACCGGCGTCTTTATTTATGCTTTGTAATCGGATGTAACTCATACACTTCACGTTTTATTTGTCCGTGAGTGAAGTCGGACAAGTCGCGTGCGTCTTGACATGGCTGTTCTCCAAAGTTTACTAATAGTGCTCTTATTCTGCTGGAGTGCTTTGGAAAGTACTTCGACGTTGATCGTCATCATCATGATTCATACTACTCGTATGTGATTCACCCTTTCTCTTAAGTGTTTGTTGGGCTGTGAATTCTCGCAGCAACCTGCCAAGTTGATTGCTATTGAAGTGGTGGAAGCGCAAGCCTATAGAATTGTAACGGAGGATTCTCCGATCTCATGCTATGATACGGAGCTGATGCTGATGGTGCATATTGAATGCACTGAGCAACGAATTCAATGAGGACGTCCATATGCATTCAGAATGATCAGGAATTGAACGATTCTCTCTGAAGTATTTATTTTGCCAGATAAGGTCACGACACGACAGTCTCTGCATGTGTAGTTACACACAAACTCATATTAACTAACTAGGAGACCAAGTTTTTAAATATTTGTTCTTGGTATGTTATCCTCCATTTGTTTTCCTGATAGTCAGAATGGCTCAACACCATACGGCTGCTCCTTCCGTGTTTCTCTTCTTGCAGTAGTAACACAAAATTTTCTTCTTCTTCGTCTTCTTCTTCTCATCTTCCTCAACTATCAACCTCAACATCAATAACCCCAGTAAGGTAGGACAGTCCATCAAAAAAAATCTATTTGTATCCCTCCCCCCTCAATCATCACTTGTACCAAATAAATACATCGACCATTTATACACACAAGTAACATGATACACATATGTCTGGGTACTTTTTTTTCTAAAACTTCCAAAGGTTTCCTCTCTTCTTGTAACGTTACACAGTACGGCTATATAGTAGTAGTAGTAGTAGTAGTAATTATAATAGTAATAATAATCTTAACATCAATGATGATACAAAGCATACTAACATCCACAGGACATTTTTATCTCTGAGTTTTATTACTATTATTACTGTTGTACCCTACAAAGTTTTTTAATTACTTATTACGTGTGTAATGTGATGGAGTGTAATCAGGTGAGAAGGAGACGTAATGTTTCTGCATATGTATAGCAATATATATTTATATATTTATGTGGATATATACATCTTGTTTCCATATTTTGTAGTATATAAATCACAAAGAATCTTGCAAATATTGCAATCGGCTCATGTACCATGTTGATCTTGATATTGACGCACATGAATGACAGATTTGCAAGTGGCTCATAGTTTTTTCCACAACTTTCTTCTCCTCTCCGCACTTTCTTCTTCTTCCAACGCAGAAATCATCTCTCTCCTGTCCACCTTTCTTGGAGCATCGTCCCCTTCCTATATCCTCAACGCGAACTTTTTTAGTACTTATAACCAGTAAACAAGTGTTTGTAACATAGCTTTATCAAAAACCCACATTATCTTTACTATGTGGCGGAGCTGCAGACTTTATAACCCCTTTAACACACATGCGTGCATCACACACACATTGTGTAAAGCCCGAACAAGTCTTAGCAATTTTTTGTGTTCTCTCACACACGTTATGAGTTACGTGCGTCGCTATAGTAATGCACACTCACGCACATACAGACACATGGACTGGACATTTCCATACACATTCATCCACATTTGTCCTATCTCAAATACACCCCAAAACACTATCAAGTCATGTTACTGATGAGGTTCACGGGGAATCGGGTTATGTTCTTCCATACTCACACTAGTGCCATTCGGAACAGAATACCGGGAATAGTTTCTTCACAAACAGGGCGACCCTTCACAGTACATGTTCCTTCTTCCAGCTTACTTATAGTCACACACTAATAATAATAATAATTTAAGATGCTAACTGTTGAAATGAGCTCGACATGCCGTCGCGCCTCACATGATGATGATGACAGCCAAAGTCTACAACATAGTCCCCCTCGAGTGTCAACTCTGGCGTATTGTAAAGGTCCACTTGGTCATGACCTGACATGCAATAGCCACCTCATATTAGCAAAGGCGTTGGAAATGTCATCCATATTCACAGATAATTTTGTCTAGGGGTTAATATTGTTCTTCGTTGAGAAAAATGGACAGAATCTATAAAACCACACATTTAAACATTCACATTATACTCCAGATTCATACGAAACCACCACGGACATTTCTTACACAGTGCCAGATAGACCTATCGATTAAGGCTAATGGCGACCGTGGACAAAAGAAAAGGATTACATTGTGCTCACAAGTCTACAGCCACCTCACAGGTATCGAATCGAGACCAGCTCCTGGAATTGTTGGAACACCGCAGCAGTAATTAATAATTATAAAAATCAAAATGATCCACACGGCTGCTCAGCATATGAGAGTTGAGACGAGCAAGTAGTAAAGCTCTCTCAGGATCTAATAATAGTACAGGCGCAAGATAAAATGATTCATGAATCAAAATTAATTATAGGACAGCTCCTCACTACACACTGGAGGGTTAAAACGCAAACATTCGGTTCTATATCACACACATACAAGTATACAATTAAATCATAATAACAATTATACGGAAAATCATCAACAACAATAGAATCAAATGTGCAACAGTATTCTCTCTTTCTTCTTCGACAACAATATTAATGACAAAAGATCCTTTTTATGCGTCAGTACTTTCTTCCTCTCGTGCCTAAGTAGTACCACTCCGTGTTACAATCATTCTTATTACCGTATCATCATCATCGTCAGCATAATTATAATATGGAGCAAATGTATGAACAACTTGGCACTGGACAGAGAAATACATAGAGCTAAAGAGATGATGGAATAGCTGTCCAGCCCAAGGTAAGGAGAAGAGAAACTACAATAATATGAACAGGGGTGCACTGGTCATCACACACCCATTACTGCAGAAATATTTTCTCTCTTCTTCTAAACTTATACAACAACTCTTTGAAGCTGAATCAACAACAGTTACATCTGAAAAACCGGAGAGCAATATATATATTTATATATAATAACGCAAACTAGTTTATTCCCTGGAATTACGTTTGTTTAGTACATGTACTGTAGTAGTAGTTTAAATAGTGAGTATGGGGCTTTATAGACACGTATTTTCTTTTACTTCTAAGACAAGCGAAGATAAAATGTACATTGAAAGTATTTTTTGCATTCGTTTCGTTTCATCAAAAAGGAAACTATACATGTTAAGTCCGGGAACAAGTTCTTCTTTTCTGCAGTAGTAATAGCAATAGTAATAATAATCATAATAATCCATCTATCCTCCAGTTCAAATCAATCGGATCCAAATACAGTAGTGGTGCACGGGTGGTGAAAAAATCACACTTGGCTTACAACCGAGCCCACAGTCATTCTACATGCGGTCCGAGCATCGAATCCATTAACTGGGCATCATCGTTCTTATTCAAAGGAAACATCTGCACCTGTGTGACGCCTCTTGAAATCCCAACACCAGTACTCCAGTCCCAATCTTTTGCTTTCAAAGCTTATTTAGTTGCAACAGAATAGCCGCAAAGTTCCTTTGTCCAAACTTGTGTAGCCTATGCATCATGCATGTCAAATACAAACGGAGATGATGGTCACAAAAAAAAGACACGTCAAAACACAGGATTTATATACTGACCGAATCTTACGCATTGGTATATTCATAAGCATTGCTAAATCGTAAAGAATAATCCTATACTGACATAATAAGGTGAAGGAAAGCTAATAATAATGCGCTCACTCGCTGCACACTTCAAATGTTCTCCTCATTCCATTCCTCAGGTCTTCTGAATTGGAAGCATGAGCATACAAATGGACATGAAGCCTTGACATCTCGTGTAGGCTGTGCACTGGTTTTCGATTCAAGTGGCACACTAAGTTCCCGTTTCCTACACACATATTTAGAAGTAGCCAGTAAAGACAAGGGAGCGCAACAAGAAAGGAACTCATGTGCATTCTGTTCCTGTTCCTCCCTTTCATAAGATGTTTGAGAGAGAGAGAGAGGGAAAACAGTTAGCCAAGACCGGACTCCCTTCTTCTTATAATAGATAATAAGTTAATGCAATTAATGTTCCTCTCATTTTAATCTTTTGTCCGGCGCGAGTGGAAATCAAATATCGCATTTCGCCATTCTCAGTCCACAACGACAAGCCGAGAATAATAGTGCTATCATACTATTCTTCTTTCATCATCGGTACTGAGTCCGTCATCCTCCTGTCATCACCTCCTCTTCAGTTCTTCATCATCCATACTTTCCCTGTAGTAATAACTATACACGGCATATCATTCTCTCTCTTAACTGACTCCTCCTCTGCTAATTTCAAAGTAGTTGAGTTCGACTCCGGGACCAAAGAACGATTAAAAAAAACCACCTAACACCTCTCCACCTGTTTTCTCAACATCATCGCACATTTCTTATCTCACAAATGACTTTAGACTACTCATTACAATATATAATATGTTTATATATATATGTATAATATAGCACTAATAAGTAATACAATAACGATAATAATAATAATAATAATCCATGGGGCCTTGACCCTACAAAATTTTGTTTCATTCTTAAATATTTATAGTAAAGTTTTTGGTAAAATTTCATCTTTAAAAAACCCTTCTTCGTAACATCATTATCATCATCATCATATCATCAGTATCTACTACGTAATAATTGTTTTATATATATATATATGTATATATAATTATATATTCGAAGAGATTTTGATTAAGTGTTTTGTTTTGTTTGTATGCATGTTTACTAAAGGCTATAACCACGTTTCTTCAAATATGATCTCTGGACATTTTCTTTTAAAAACTATTCACCAGCATTGCTCTCCTATAAACAGAGGAAACTTGTTTTCTCTAGCCTCTCCCCGTAGGACTAAACACCGGGGATCCGACACACTCATAGATTGACAGACAGAGAGAGAGCGAGAGACGACTATAATGTGTCTTTGTAAACATACATAGCAGTAGCATGGAAAGAAGATGCGCCCTCATCATCATCCGTGGCAGCAGCAACGGGATTCTGTATACACAGTGACATGAAGATTCAACTATGTGTACGTTGTAATTCACTTAATCCAATCCTTTTCCCTTTTTCCCTCCCCCCTGATGTTGACACACAATATGATCTTTTTTGGAAAAAAAGAGCTAGCAATATACCTCTTCTCATGTATATAATATACACACAGGACTGGAAATTCACGACGTGATATAAATTAGTGGCGATGATCCCATCTATACATATATACGTATATATGGCTAGCTTTTACACGTATCCTTCTCTTCAGTGAGTTTAGCTACATAGTTTCAGCATGTAGTGAATGAATCTTCATCTTCTTCACCTTCTGAGTTACATCGACTAGACCTGTCATTTACACATCTTATCTTCATCATAATACTGACCCATTTCTAACTTTGAATTGCTCCCCACCAGAGTTGTACTGTTCAACAATGAAAAACCTGGACAGAAACCAAAGAGAAAAACAACCAACTTTTAGTTTCATCATCGTCATCATCATGTAAATCACATCCCCTCAATCAGTCATCACTTCCAGCTGCTGCTACCATCCACAAAAATTATCCTACGCAGCTGCCCAAAATCTCACACACATTACCAACCAAATAACTCTCAATATGATTTACTTACTTTTGCCGGAATTGTTAACCATGTTGACGTAACTTGCTCCTCCTGGAATCACAGATAAAAGATCAGTTTCCTCTCAGTTCATCTTCACATACCATAGGACCTTGAACCAACAGAACCCTTCTTACCGATGGGGGAATTCGCAGTTTTTTCAACAGTAATTGCCGCTAATGGAGAGGAGCTCAGTTTTGTTGTGGTTACGAGGCTTATAGGACCTGCCGCTGCTGTCGACATTCCATTAACTCCGTTTATTTGACCAAATATCTTATTTACTGTTAACTTCTTCCCTGTAAATCCAAAAGAGGCGTTCAATGTTAATCACACAAGACATTCTTCATGATCATGAAAAACTCATCTGCATTCACTTACCTATATGGCAGTTGTTGACGGTGAGAGATACAGGGTGTTGAGAATCACCTGAGTCCTCCAGCTCTATATCGCTTTTGGACGATTTATGCAAGTCAGAGATGGGACTCCGGGAGTCGCTGTCCGAAGACCGATGATGATGATGAAGATGATGGTTGTTGTTGTTATTGTTATTATTGTTATTATTATTACTAACGAGGATGTCCACAGATCCAGTGTCGCCTCTACCGTTCACACCACTTGTCCCCTCAGCTACATCTACATCCAGCTCTTCCGGAACCATCGCTTGCCAGTCTAGATGATCCCATTTACTCAGCATATCCTTCTTCAAGGTGGAAAGACGTTGCTGTAGTGAAATCTTCTCTCGGGCCAGCCGTTCCATTTCATGCTCGTATTCCCGCTCCTTCCGCTTAAGTGTCTGCAAAGAAAGCGAAATCATTAAAATTAACTTCATTGTTCTTCTCTCATTTATTTAAGCGCCCAATATCAGATACACTCGGATACACTCGGAGAAAATAAACGGCAAGGGCGGCCTTCTCAGTCCCACGACCGAATCCATCAAATCTCATTGTAATATCTACAACCAAAAATCCCCACAGCCTTCATGCCTCAACTGTCTTTTGCTAACGTGATTGACTCTTACAAGTGCAAGACCTTGAGGACAATAAACCCCACGTCCTCCTTCTCCTCCTCAGCTAACCATGGACACATAAATCAACCTCCACCTTCTCCTTCCTTTACGAGTCTTATAATTTCATTAGCATGAACATAAAACCCACAGTCCCCAAGCAGACGAGGACACAACACGAACAACAAACAACAAAGGTCCCCGCAGGCCAGATGGAAAATATTAATTTCTCCTATTTAATCTTTTAGCGTCAACTCTGAAGGGATGTGAGATCCTTCCATCTCATGTCCCAATTGAAATTTTATTCCCTTCCGTACACATGTTCCGCACGGCAAGATGAATATAGTAGTACATTTACCAAAGCATGTACACCGAACTCGTACTCAGCATCTGTACAGCTCTCCTCCTATAGCTCTTTTCACGCAAACCTCTTCATTTCCTTCCCCTCAGCAAATTATGTCGGTGGTGGTGAGACAAGGGAAAAAAGTATCAAATATTTCTTACAGTCTGTCCCATTCTCGCAGAAGGGCAAGGGAAGACAAACTGAAGAAGAATATTAAGACGATATAGCAAAAGAGATGAAGAGATTGCTCTTGCACCACAAATGAGTTTCATCTTGAGTACTGATAAACGGACTTCTCGCATAGGCTCATTTATCTCCTCTGCTTAACCAACACTGTGGCAATGGCAATGCCATCATCAACTCTCGTAAATCATCCATCTGTGCCTAGACCACCATAGATATACTCTTCCCACACAATTCGTCTTCTCCTTTCTACTTCCTTCCACTCAAAGTCACACTTGCGTCGCCTATTTGAATCCAACCAAAAGTTGCTCATGTGCTGCAGGAAATCTGTCACACGGAGTGACAAAAGCCGAGGAGCCGATTGACAACAGCCGTTCCGTCCTACTATTCAACCGCCTCTTTCTGAATACTAATCCACCATAAAGTTTCCCAATTCCGCCCACGTGCCCTATTCAATTCCCCGCTAAATAATTCTATGCGTCAACTCCATGAACCTTCTAACACTTGCACCAAGTTACGACCGTCATTATCCCTTCACTCAGCCCTTATTACATCCCGTAAAAATGACTTACATGGACCTCTCTATCATCCCGATCCCAATAACGACGAGGACGACCACTCAAAGCAAGAATAATTTAGTGCATGCGGATAGCTTTATCTTCCCCATTATCAATAATCAATAATACGCAACCTAAACTCATTGTGTATTGAAGAGAAGAAGCTGTCCTATGGATCCCGCTGTCTCTCATCTATCTCACACACACATACACACACACACAGTTGGCACTTTACACACAACAAATTTCCTCCTCTCATCCTCATACTCCGTTCTGCTGCACAAGCAGATACAGCCGCAATATCTCACGGAGATTAACACAACCAGGTTCATTCCCATGGCAAATATCCTCCTCCATTACTTAGCAATGTCTCTGACAATAATTATCGGGTCTAAATCTCACAAGCTAACCAACGTTTTGCGACTAGTCAACATAGTGCCATTCATGCTCCTTCACAAATCCACACCAAAATCATCTCATCTATCTCCAACTCTCATCCTCATACTCTTCCCATAGGAAAGCTCTACCACAGCGGCCGGACTGATCCTAAATTACCTTACACAATTTCCAATTAAATATCATGAGAACTTGTAAGTGACAAGGATGATGACAGGATTTTCGTTTCTCCATTACTAAGCGATACCTAACACATGATACCCTTGCTTACAGCAACAATTCCCGTGCCCTCATCGTCATCATCAGCAGCAGCATCAGCCAGCAATAACACTCAAAGTCAAGAGCGAGGTTTCCACGTCCTCGTGTACATGAATGGAGACGAAGCAGCACACACACACACTCACACAAACTCACTTACTGTGAGCAGGAGGGCAAGCAGGACGAGAGTGAAACAGGTACTACAACTTTTTGCTGGTCAACAACAGCACATGAATGCGCAAAAAGGGATAATTTAGAAGACAATGAACGGGTCAACAATTCCTACACTGTCTATTCCTCATAAGCGCACACAAGCCCAGCTTCTCAGTACAGGTTCGTATAATACACACCTCAGCCCGACTCACATAGCCTTCAATTCACACCAACAAGCCTTATTGCACAACGTACATGCACTTGACTCGCTAATATAATCCTGCCTCCGCGATTCTCTTTGTATACATACATCAATCTAAGCCTTTGTACAGACTCAAGAAATGTGATTCAAGTATAAACTCAGCCACACCAACGGCATCAGAAACATCGTGTTTCTTTATAACGTCCCACCAAAGACTCCTCTTGCACACACGAAAGGGTCAACTTTATGCGCATCTTCTAACCATTTCATTTTCATCTTCATTTACTTCTCAAACTGACAGCCGCTTACTTACAACAACAAGTAGTGTATGTGTGCGCATTCGTCACGTGGAGATCCACCGATCATCCACCTGTTCGCCTAACAACTTCCACATAGGTGTTCATGTTCATATCATGACTTCTTTCTCAGCGCGATCAGGACCTACATTACGCCCAATGTCCAGTACCGGAATTATTATAACACTAGCATCCGTATGTGGCCAAAGTATATGTATGTGGAAAATTTCCCAGCAGCCACATCCTCATTCGAAGTGTAATAGTGTTCAATGTGGGAGTCCTCGATGGAGCTAGCTCGCCCCAGGTTAGTCATGTACAGTGAGACGCAGACAACAGGAGCGGTCAAGAGCCCAATCCTCCTTATAGAGCAACAAACTGTATGCTGTTCGTGTGCACGCCATTAAGGACTTAAACCGGATTTTTGACAACCTAGGGCAAATCACATGTTTCAAACTAGAGCAACTCCCGCCGCCACTCTCTCAATATCCTCTCCACTTTTTTCTTGCCATACAACACATATCATGAGCAAATTTGGCACATTTATAACTTACAACTAATGCATCCTTTATCTGTATAGACACGAGATCGAATGTATGCCTTTTAACCCGTCGAAACTCATACCATGGATCCCCCCCCTCTCTCTCTCCACGCCATCGTGTAGTAAGTCAGAAAAAATGGGCGTAGGTCAAGTACGAAATAATGAAACACAACCATACACGAGTTCTTCTTGAGCCAGCCTACCTAAACTCCTATAATCAACTCTCCTAAAGCTCCCAGCGTCACATGGACGACGAAAAATAAATCCTCCACATGGCCCTTCCCCGTCCAACTTAAGTTTTTCACCAACATCACGTCAAGGAATAAATTGGCCTGTCTTAATAAGGACATCCAAGTTGCCACCCTTTTGCTCATCCCTTCTCGAACGACTCTTCATCATCATAGTAATGGCTCTCACCATCTTCGTCGTCGTCGTCCAAATCTCCCGCATTCATCTCCAAACCACGACCCGGTCGCTCATCTCAATCATAATGCGTATCATTAACCTCCAGCCCACGTCCCCCCTCACTTTCCAATACCAATGACAATGGCAAAGGTTCAGGTTCATGGGCTTAATAGGACCGTCCCCTACCGCATAATCACCATGAGTACCTTGCCCTTACCTACCTACCTCAACGTTTTACATATAAAATCGCTCATTAGGCCATTTCATAGGGGTATAATTGATCTCATAATTATTTCTACTTGGCCGTGGGGAAGCTTAGCAGGTTTTTAGCCAGCCTCCTCTCAATCCCCATAGTTCATGCCCTCTCAAAAGGCACAGACATAATGAATAATAATTCTTTCTGTACACGCCGCTTCCAAACTTCCCAGCGTCTTTAATTATTTGGACTCTATTCCAAGCCTCCAGAGTATGGTTTATGATTACTACTATTGAACTCTCTCGATTTGTATATGTATGAGAGCGCTAATCGTGTGAGGCGTGGGGTCTGACATGATCAAGTTGGAGGTAATTGGAAGCGCCTTATTTGCTCACGATGATGACGACGATCATGCTTTAGTATTATCTGCTCTCGGCATGCCAATGACCCATCAAATTTCCACCACCCTTTTCAGCAGCGTACATTCAAACATATCTCAACTAGACACAAAATATACGTACTTTCCCTTCCCCGCACACAATAAACGTAACTAAACACATAATCCATATTTATTTAATGTAAATAAATAAATTATGTATACGTCCCACAAGCTATAATCATTCAACAGAGCTCATGGGGCTTCCGTCCCAGCATAACATCAACAGCTGTAACCAGTCCATGAGTTCAGCAAAGTCCATGGCCAACGCAGGAGTAACTACAGTGTCCTCCTCCTCTACTTCGTGCTCCTCCTGCATACTACACGTAACTAAATATCCAACTACACCACATGGAATAATGTCACTCTCTGTGTATACAGCTGTGTGACTGAGCCAGCTATACACAAAAAAAACAACTAACCTGTAAACTCCTGAACTTGAATCCTATTAGCAACAACATATTGAGAGAGTGCCCTCACACAAGCCGATAAGCCAAGTCAAGTTTCTAAAGTCAATGCATTCTAATCTTTGCCCTATGAAATCAATCAAAGACACACATAACCTTCCTACACTCAACAAACATCACGCATACAGAACAGACACACACAGCCATCCAATAACAATAAACCAGCAGCCAGGGAGCACCAGAAGAACACACGTTGTCATGTCTTTCCTCTCCTCCTCCTCATCAACTCATCCATGTGCTCACTCCCTGCCTGATGTCTGGATCATTCAGCCCCAAAGGCAAATTGCCTCCTGTGTAACGATCATCATCGTAATCACCATTGTCATGAAGATCGAGATGAAACTTCAGACTATGGAGCTACTGCATACAACTGTCATTCGCCAGCCTATAAATGTGAATCTCAGAATGTTTATTCATCATCAACGTAAAACACTAAAAAAGATACTCATAAAATCTGCCAATGAGTCTCAGCAAACTCTCCTTCCTTTGTCATCGTCTCGTTCCTGTTATTTACACGACGAGAAAAAACGACACTTTAATTCCCAAGCACGCCATTCTTCTCCTATAAGATCTGCAATCATGTGGCTTAAACGACTTCAAAACAACCGCAGCATCCAGCTAATAGCCGCATAATAAACAACTTGTATTCTCCTCACACACACCTTCCATCCGACTCCTCGCCTTGTAATCATCGCGATGATAATCAACCGTCGGGGAGGTGGTGGTGACTTGAACTTGAGCGAATAACATTTAATTAAACTTCACGTACCTTACACACAAGCTCCCAAGTCAAACCTGCACCACAGCAGAGGACGTTAATCCGCAAGCTAACAAAAATCTCTCTCCCTATATGCCTTGCACAGTAAAATCCAATTCTAAAAGTGCTTTGCATTGAACACCTATACAACAGCGCCTTCCGTCTCCCATTCACTCATTTCTAAATTAGAATCTCTATAAGCATGTGGACGGAGCGCTCTCGCTCCTATCGCCATAACGATTACTCAATTCAGGAAATGATAACTCTTGGCTCTTCTGTATAAAATCCCACATTCACTCTCAATCTAATTTCAAACACCACGGTCTCTGTTAACATTCAAAGCGCAATGTAATTTGTCTATAGGCAATGCATGACTAATTGCATCAACTTAACCTCTACTACCATCCCAAGGGCACATATAATAATTACGCACACGCGTCCAATAATGCAGTCCTCACTGCAGTGCACTGCGTTCGTGCATATTCAAATAAAGCTACTCCGGCTAAAAACCAGGGGATGATGATAATACAGCGACATACATAAGATAATAAAGGCCACACGCCTCAGCATTTCGCCATGCGTGCAATGTACCACTGAACTGACTGATTACGTGTACAATCGCGTTCGTCGTCCTAACAATCGTCATCAGCATCATTCCATGCCCGCTAATCTCATCCAGTTCTCACAGCCCTCCTTGCATACGAATCAACTCGTGCGGCTGGATTAGAACACTTGAGTCCTTCCCAGTTATAGTACACGTACGTACGTACGTTCTCTAGACATTATCATTATTATTATTCCATTCCATAGATTATAAGCTGAATGTATCAAAACTCGTTGAGTCATTTGACAGCCGACTTTTGGGGTCTTGTTACACACGGCAACAAAGTCCATGTTGTATGTTTATTAGTTTAATAGTCGTAACCTCTCCACCAGTACCTCATGTTCGCACACGACATATGAGAAAAAACAACTGCAAAATATGGCCTCAGTCTGTCAGTTAGTTAGTACGACGTTACATACTCCATGCATAGTGTCTGCGAATATCACATGATAAGTAGTCATCGACCGCCTAACTTTACCATGTGTTCCTTCCTCCTCCTCCTCCTCCTGCCTACACACAAAAGTTGTTATAGGATTTATCGCAACTGGGATCTGTCTCTCCCTTTCTAACACCTGTACAACGTTCACAGAAAATACAACTCAGCTCAATTCTCAGCTGCAACCATATGATATGAATATGACTAAACATGCTCATTTCCTTCTTCCCAGCCAGTCACTACTACTTCTCAAAGTCAGTACATACTGAATGAAACAGGAACTAGAAGGGAGGAACAGGAGCACACGTGTGCAAAAAATTAAATACTACACGTGGCAATATGGGACTCCTTGCATGCATACACACAAAACCCTCACACACATACACATAGTACATCGTGTAGTAATCCTAATGCAGATAAAATCATATGAATCACCACGTAATTACCTCCCATATAACCCGTCTATTCCAATAAAAATTCAGACCACATAGGTATACAACCTACAGAAAAACACTCAAGTTCCCACTAAATCATTTTAGCAAGCAAAATATCAATAATAATAACAATAATAATCACACTTAAGTTACGAAAACACACACAAGTGAAATCCAAGTCAATGTCATTGTCATAAGTCATAATATACGTGCCTTATGCCATTTCTTTCATGACAACTATGGGAACATGACGCATAGACAGTAAGAGGCAAACTGGCAAACATGATTCTCCAGTAGCCAGAATTACAACTATACTACTCCTCCTCCACTTGAAATATCAAAACAACAATAACAATCCTATTCCGTTCCTGCACCCAAACTTGCACATATTTTCATCCATTCTTCTTATTCTTTTATCCTCATGCGCCTGTCCCATATAAAGCCGGATTCTCCCCATAATAATAGCGTCCAATAATTCCATCCATATCCATACTTCCCTGCAACTCCGCTCTACTCAAAATTCAGAGGAAACCTACGCAGTATAGTTATTACACTGACACAGAAACTCTTTCATAGTCTTCTTTCTCTGGCGCGCTCTCTCTCTATTTCTGACATCTCCATAGCTGCACACATGGAAATACTCCAGTTGACAGGAAAAATGAATCAATTTATCCATTTTGTGCCCCTAGCAGAAGCAAGGGCCCCCTCCAATTCAGATCTAAACTACACAGTCCACCTATAACTCTCAAAACTCATAACAATCAGTAGATACTCCGTCCCCCGTCCATCTCTCTCATACCATCGAAGCGGCTTAATCAGAATGCTCTGAAGAAAAACAAGTTCATTTGACCACCCACCTGCCTTCACTCATTTCCCAATTCAACCTGAGGACACAGGCGAGAAGATTGACTAATGAAAAATACTGCTGCTAGGAAATCCGCCCATTTCATTAAACTCCGCATCATCCTCCATACTCCGTCTGGCTTTATTCGTTAGTATCCTCAAGTATATTTACACCCATTCATGTCTTCCACAAGTCCTTCTCACGGTTATGCCGTTGCCATTGCAACTGCCACTGCCACGCGTGGGAGAGATATATAGAAACGTCAATTGATCTATCTAATCATAGCAGCGGATTCTCTCTCTCTTTCTGTTCCCTAAACATGTGTCATGTGTCACACTCCTTGAATCCTTCAGGAGCAGCGTTATAGACAGAAAAGAAACAATAGCACAGTGGCCAAGGAGATGATGATGCCATATTTAAAAACAAATCCCACGAAAAAAAAACGTCTAGAATAAACTCGTTTTATATAGAGAAAATACAGCCACATGTGCTCATAAAGATCTACTAATGCGCAGAATATTTTATCTCATCATCATCGTGCGGTGATGCGAGCGAGCCATTGGGAAACCAGCTGCTACTATCTAGACTCACACAGTCAGTTCACAACAGCAACAACAAGACCGCCCATCCTACTACGCTCCAGCTTGGAAGAGTGCGAAAATTAATGATTAAACTGTCATTGCGTCATCTCCACTAAGCTTTTCTGTACGTAAACATGACGCTGTCGACCCTATATGCAAAGGCAACACTCCTTCTACCTCCTCCTCTTCTTCTTCACAATATATTACTTGTTATTATTCACCTCTCAGCCTTATCCAGCTAGCTAGCTATTCACTGGAATGACTAATAGATTATTATTATTTTCCTTCTTTCGTCTTCTTCTTCTTCTTCTACTTATGCACCCAGAGAGGATCATTAAGGTCAAATGCGGGCTGACTTTATCTACCTGCACACATAAATTGAAATCTGCACGTGGAGAAGCTGAAAGCATGCGACAAATAATATCCTTTTCAAAATCACTCAACCGGCCTCACTCTCTATGCCACAGCAGGCACATATGGAAAGACTTTTTACAGGAGGAGGTAGGAAGTGCTTGGGATCTCAAGTCAAGTACAACAAAGAGCACCCTGAATCCACCCAAGAAACTGCACAAAAGCCATCTTTATACAATCAGTGGCGGGGAGGACAATGTGCGTTGTTGGACGGACTCATTTCTGTATATCTCATAGCTGATTTACCTCCTGCAATAGCATCATTACCGCCCCGAGCAGTATTACGAGGACTCACAGCTCCAACAACTTCTGAGACAGACTAGAACTGTGTGTGTGTGTGGGGGGGGGGGAATCATATGAGTCTAACACTTTAACATCCCCCCCTATTCCTTCCCCATACGTCACTCTCATCTAATAGTAGAGAGACCGTACAGAATCTGTGAAGAGAAAAGAACCAGCTAGAACCGGTGGTGGTGACTTCATGGTGCACTGGCCTACAAAAGCCGAACGAGCCGTCTAAATGGAATGGGTCGATAATAGCCTCAATTTTCATGCTCTCTCAACCTCAGTCGTCCCCGCTGCTCTTCCAGCTAACTCATCAACTCTATATACCTTCACAGTCTCACTCTGACTCCCCGCTGCCTGTGTATCTAGCACGGTATCCTGCCAACTTGATCGTGGCCGGGTGTTTGTTAATACTTAAAGAGAAGCTCATATATACTTTTCATAGCAGCAGTGTGTAATCACGGAAAGCACACTCACACAAACAAATGAGCATTCCAACGTCTTTTCTTTCTCTTCCTCTCAGCGCCGTAACCTCCTCTAGACTTTCCTCCTACAAATTTCGTAACTTTCATCATAAAAACCTCCAACTCTCATCCACTGATTTCATCAGCAGCTTTCTCTCTTTCTCCATCCACTCACTCCTTCCTTTCCTTTACCATGTGCGCTCTGGATGATCCGGTCGTCGTCGCCGTCATAATCATCATCATCAACACCATAGAAAAGGACCAAAGCCAGGTGGCACTATCCATATAGTTTTTAGTAGTGCTCGAATTTTAATTGCTATTGACAGCTTGCTATAATTATAGAACGGGAGCGAGCTTTGTTCGTGCGGTTCAAATCAACGTCATCATACAGCTATTGCCTCCTCATCCACACATACATAGTACATACACTACGACGCACTCATCTAACAGCTCATTAGCTTGCCTAGCATGGCAAAGCCCTCCACATTTAAAAAGACTTAGTCAAGTACTCGGAGACATGATGATTGCCCACACGCATAGAGACAAGAGAGTGACCTTCTTTTCCCTTTGAACAACACATGCGCCTCTTCCTTTCCTTCATCCCTCCGTCGTTAGTATTATATGGGTACAAGTTATGTACGTGGTCCACACAATGTTATTTCACTCCCCAACAACTCTCAGCATGACATCCAACATTTCCTCAAAATGACCCCAAGCTGAACATTGAATTAGGTCAACATGTCCAGACATTAGATCCATCTGTATTTTCTACCATATAGTACATTCCCATAGTTCCATTTCCCCTTCACATCCGCACGCTCTCCTTTGTACATGAAGCTCTTTCTCTTCCTGAATTCAAGTAATAGCACGTGCAGTATGGCCTGTCCTATACGAGACCTCCTACGCCTGCTCTAGATACTTCCACGTCGGGAATAAAAGACGCAGCAATATATACGTATATATGTGGGAGTATGTGTGTTAGACCCGGAACCGGCTATCCGGAAAACTGACTCCGATCAAAGGACGACAAACTGAATTTTCAAAGATTTCCTCTGCGACATTCACAGAATCGATGCGGAATCCAATTAAACGTCCCCAGCACACATGCACAAGTCCATTATTATCTTACAACTACTATACACAGATCACACAGCTCTTATCGGACGCACACAGACTTTCAGCTATAGTATATACTTCCTCAAGCAACAGACATTCTAAATTCTAATGAAAGTCAATGAATCAAACATGAAAATGGAGGATCTGGGACGGTATTAGCCAACGCTTAAATATAAATCTCCTTCCACTTCCTTACTCATTTTTCTAGGAACTCGAGTGAGTATAGCGAGTAAAGAAAGACATATAGCTAAGGCAGCTATGGGGATTGGATAGAAGAGATCGTTAACTCGCCACCTAGAATCCCTCATGATCCCTCCGTGATCCTAGCCCAGTCAGGCCCTATTAGCATTCCTAATGCCACCTACAAAGATCCTCACCTTGCTGTACATACACTCAATCAAAATGAAGCCATAAAAATAGTGATTCTCACTGCAACTATATAGATACTACTTCATGTGGAACAGAGCTCGGCTCCAGGTGTCCCATTAACGCCATTAACGGATGGACAGCAACTTTTCATTCATAACACACCAAATAGCTCCTTTTGTCCTTCATCTTCCGTAATGATCCTTCATTTGGCTACAGTCAGACATACCAGCTTCAACCACCGCTCCGCTCGCTCAAAGGCTCACCTTCAGCTTCCATTTTCTCAATAAATCAATAATATAGCATGTACACACGTAATAATAATTTAAATACATAGCTATAGGTGCAGAGCATAGTACAAGACAACGACTAAGAATTCTTTTAGTCGGCTCATCGTCAACAACATAGTCCGCAGCTTATTTATCATCCTGTACATATGCTACTCTCATTATATTGAAGTCTTCCCATTATTCCATACTCTTCTTTCAAACCTCTATAGCCTCTACCCCGCTTCTTACTCCCCCATTCCCCATCATAATACAGCTTACACATATAATCCAATATTAATCACATTATCTACATTCCCCCACCACCACCACCAACCAGCGAATGAATAGCAAAAGGAGGACAGCATGTGTATGATAATATAGAAAGCAAAACCGGCATGGATGGAGTTTCGGAAGAAGAGAGAGAAAAAAATCGGCAGAACAAGCACAAGAACGTTGCCATACCCTGAGGGACTCTTTCTTGCATACCTAAAGTCAATCCCAGACGCGGATATGCTTGAGTATATAAGAAAAAAAAGCAACGACCGAAGGAAGAATATTTATATAAAAACAGGCTCCTCCGCATAATCCAACTACCACCATCATCGTCATCTTCATCAACCGCCGACATCGTGCTTGGCACATGCTCTCAACCATGCATATGACTTTGCCATGACGCCCCTATAACTACGGCAAACAGATGAAAGTAAAAATCCCTTCATCATCTCTCTCTCTCTCTCTGTCTTCTCAATAATAATAAACAGACGACGTTCGTTCCAACCTTAATAGCAAAGTGAAACACACGTCCTCTACTCCACTGGTCATCACTGTTTACACTCACATTATACTGACGACCAAGAATCCATCCATGACATGATCAAGTCATCAGATCCAACTCACGCTATCCCTCTTATAGGTCAAATCACTACACCCAACGTCGTCGTCTCCTTAGCCCCATAATCGCAGCTATGTAATATTACTCAGCCAAATCACTCCCGCTCATCATTCTCTTACACACATACGCTAGGATTTACCGAAATACGGCATTTTTGTAGCAATGCTCATACATGCACGCACATCCAGAAAGCGGTATCACTCCATATATACTTAATCACTTTTATACTTGACATCAGTCATTAGTATACACTATACACAAACAATCACACATTTAATCCCTGTACAATCCCCTCCGCACAACATCAGTCTACTTGTATGCACCTATAGTGCTTCTTCATAACTATACACACACTTTAAAACATTCTACAGTCACAAAGGAGCGAGTCATTCCTTCCATCCATGATGATGATGATGCAGCCCTAGCAACCGCATGCATGCACGTGCTTGTCAAGAGTTTTTAGCTACGAGCAAGAGCCATTGCATTACTACGGCGGATTCTCCTGTGCACAAAAACAATGACCTCTACCACACATGACAAAGCACTTGACTCTGCAATGCAAATAATAACTTCAATGCCAAGCAGCACATGCCATATGCAGTGCGGCACACAAGAGTTGAAGAGATTGCATGACGTATACTACTAGCTCAAGTGATCACGATTCATGTACATATATATATATGCAACCTGATAACCCCAACATTTAACCTGCCCTCATAGTCATCACACATACCCACCACATACCTGTATGTGCTCTGAAACGTCATTACGTAGTACGTGTGTAACATATGCAAGCCCCTCATCATCATCAACTTATAAACGCAGCCCTTTTTCCACTGAATTACAGTCACACGCTCTTCAAGCTAACAACATGACACCCTTCACATTACAACGACTCTTCATTAGATCTTAACGCCGACTTATGAGCAAGCCAAAATGTCATTCTCTATATACAACGTCCACACAGCTCTCTCTCTTGTCCTTTGCCACTCGAGGATACGTAGTAGAACGTATACATAGTTGAAGAACAAGAGCTCCGCAAAGTCTTCGTCACCGCCGCATTTCTACATACTCGGCGCTCTTCTTGAGGCAGTAACCCCATTTGCATAACTAATACCGGTCCCATGACGACATCCACAATTCTTTTGACCATACTCAACGGGCAAGAAAGCCAAGGGGAATAATAATGGCCAGCTCAACAACATAGACAGCCGTGCTCAAATCCCACTGCATCTCATTACCGTACATTACACTGTACAAACAACACAAACATACATTTGCCCTGTACACCACAGGTGACCGTCCGAGCTATTCCCCTCTTACGCCTATTAGCCTAACATTCCTTACACGGCAAGGTCCACACACCCAGCCCATCTGTACACACAACAATTTTATACCCCGAAAAAGACATCACCTCCGTCCGTGAAGGAAGAATCATTTGTGAAACAACGGCATGGCAGCATAAGTAAATCGTTGTCACTATAAGCTTCACATCATGAATTTTGACGGTGGAGGCTCTGGCATACTGGAATGCCGCAGACTGTAAAATAGCTCACATGCTAATATATTAGATAATCGCTAGCAAAATTCCATGCTGACAGTAATTGTAATTATTCCACCTTCCTCCTCTCCTTCCTCTTCGTTACAATAACTCAGTCATTCCCCTTCAAGTCAGCCACTTATCATCCCCGTCACAATCCTTCCCCTCCTGTGTCTTTGTCATCGCCGTTTAACATAACGAGACCTCTTCTTCAAATGCCCTCAATCAACAACGACGTGCTCAACATTAAGAAAACTTAACGTGTGTCCATTAAATTGCATTTGGAGCATTACAGAAAAGACGGAGCAATCCTCCACATTCAGCTTGACTCATCCTCATAGGCCCAAGACGGATAATCGATTTCTTCATCTTCCCTCTTTACACAATAATCACCGCCACGTTGTAAGCAACAGTAGTCATAGCCCACGAAGAAACTCGATTATACTGGAAATCAAGCTACATTCCCCACACGCTCCTTCAGTAGCACACACATACTACACAAACACATGCATCCCCAATACGTTATCTCTCGTATCCTGAGTCAGCCCTCATAGTTTTCTCCTTCATCATCATCATCAGCATCCTATATACAAACAAGCTCCCCACCATTTCTCCTATGCGTCAAGCCAGCTGATTATCCAACAAGTTCTGCAGAAAGCTACAACCTACGACGAACGAACGACATTCCCACTCCTCTCTTCAACGATCAGCGGAATCACCAGCAATGAATCTCATGATCATCTTCATGCACACACGCCGAGGTAACTTTATCACTTCAACGGAACGGAAAGCAGAGCATGAGCGGAATAGTAAGCAAGCGGGAGAGACGGCTCTATATAGTAGAAGAAGATGAGGAAAGGACACGGATCTCGGCCACTGAATGAGTGAGCCAGCGGGAGAGACGGCTCTATATAGTAGAAGAAGATGAGGAAAGGACACGGATCTCGGCCACTGAATGAGTGAGCCAGCGGGAGAGACGGCTCTATATAGTAGAAGAAGATGAGGAAAGGACACGGATCTCGGCCACTGAATGAGTGAGCCAG
>JAQIWI010000204.1:0-51499 GCA_034698825.1 Deuterosminthurus bicinctus | reverse complement strand
GTGTGTGTGTGTGTGTGTGTGTGTGTGTGTGTGTGTGTGTGTGTGTGCGTGTGTGTAGTATGCGCGCCTATGTGACTCGAGTGACAGACACATGCATCTGATTACAAGAGTGATCAAGGCTCCCAGCTTTACACTTGGGAATTGCCTCGGCCCGAATTTATCGTCTTCTTGAATAATGATTAACTCGACAAAATGATGTACTCATCTGGGAAATAACATTTCTCTTTCGTCTGCCTCTTTCTCTATTTATTTTGACTGGATTCAAGTCAGGAGCAAAGTTAGAGGAGGAGGAGGAAGTGAAGGAGGTGATAGTAGTGGTGGTGGCAGTGGAGAATTATATTATAATGTCTGTATAACACCACGCAAAGACACAATACTTGTATGCCTATGTTGTTGTTGTTGTTCTTGCCGGTAGGATGTTTAGGGCTACCCCACCATTCCCCTGCTGACTGTACGTACAAGTGAAGGAAAGATGAGAACTAACGCGGGAATTGCATCACATGCTTCAAATTTTCTATTGTATTTCGCTCTGTCCCATAATTAAATATGCACTCACAACTGCTCACTCCCAAACTCTCTTTCTTCCGTCTGTCAAATAATCTGCCCAGCCTTGGAACTTGCATTATATTATATTATTGTGCTGGAGTGGACCAGTGTAAGTATTTTTGGTTTGTTAATCGCACCTTCACTTCAACCCTTTCTGTTTTTGAATCAAGTATGAGAACTGAAGGAGTTCAGTTGTCAGAGAGCGTGTGGAAATTCATGGGTGTGAAAATGTTTGCAAACGGATTGCAGTAACGGATTGCAGTAACAACGCGTTCCTCACATTATTCAATAAAGGTGAGAGGGAGGAATACGCACGCCTCCATATATATCTGAATTATAACAGCATATGCACATGGGAGTTAAGCTTTGGAGGCGCCCATTATTGGCTTCTCTTTCAAACCGTTACACTCGAGAAAAGTAGTGCCCACTTGAGCTTTCTCCCATAATCCTTTCCATTGCGTGTGTGTTTGTCAGCCGACCAACACGCCCTTTCTCTTCCTGGATCTTTTCCAGTAATAGCCAGCTGATTCAACCGTTCAAGCTGTCAAGACAATCGATTCATATTTGACTGTCAAGCCATATCATTTGCGAGCCACGGTCTGCACAACACTGCTCATATTCTTTCAACCTGTTGCCACAACGTAACTGACCATCGTAAGTCACTCGGCTAGTAATGTACCGTCATTTCTCACAAATGAACGATTGGGTGCGGGCGAGCTCATACCTGAGGCCAAGGTCTGTAGGCGGTTTCCAACCTACCAGGAGGTGGTAATTAAGGCCTGAAAGCTAATGCATCAGCGCGCAACTTGGAAATGCGTCCCTTAAGAAAAGAAGGCTCATGTCCACAGAGAGATTTTGGTGCGAGAGATGCTGGTGTGGAATTGGAGGGTAATGGGGAAAGAAGGGGGAAGGCATCAAGAAGGCCACCATAGCAGCCGATGGGCATTAATTTAGCTTGGAAAAGCAAAAGAGGAAGCATAATATAGAGCCATCTCACCGTTCGGTACAACTAATTAGAGGTAGCATTTATTTCTTTTTTCCAGCATCCTCTCAGGAGACGTTCTCTCTCGCAGTCCCTCTCACTCTCTGTATATTCCCCGCACATAATGTTGTGGAGGAAGACAAAAGCAGGAGTAATTACTCTGTGTGTTCCAAATAGATTACACCACAAAGCTGATGAATTGATGGGAATAAAAATTCAAAGGGAAAAGACGTACATTGTTGAGTCGGGTTGAAAAACGCGGAACGAATGGTTGATTTCAATTTAACTACTCCCAGTAGTGCTCCTGTATGTTGAGTACCCCGTTGATGTCATTCAAAGGGTTCTCCCTTCACCGTATGGGTGTTCTTATATATTATAGCAGCCATACGCACGCCGCTACAAACGTGGGCTACTAAATATACGTACCAATTCAAGGCTCAGCCGCCTGTAATATCCAAAGGCATACGCACAATACTCACTTGAAAGTACGACTGCACATTGTGTGTATAGTCAACAGTATTATTGGTGGTTACAAGGTTTTGTATCCCCTGTCTGGGTGTGTAACTCTGAATGATAATAGAGTTGTTCAGTGGGGGTTTGTATTTGAGCGAGTTTGGAAAACCAAAAGTAGATTGCATGTATTTTTTCTACGCTGTCAGTGCAGAGTTCAAGTTGAGAAAAATCGGGAGTGAAGTGTTGTTAACGGAGGTACGGCAAAAATAGCGGGAGCGTGTGAGAGAGAGAGGGAGACTTTATATGATTATTTCAGCCTTTAAGTATGAGCGAACTGGATTGCAGACGCACACACAAGCTCTTTATTCTTTTACTGGCACTACTTACTCACTCAGTCATATGTAAAGCTTGGGGTGCCAGGAGAAGTATGTATGCTTTTGCCCAGTCAGCTTGCTAGCCTGACTGGAGAAGAATTATGTATACAGATTGGAAGATGGCTGTGAGTTTTGGGCCGGATGGAAAGTCAGCGGGGAGTCGCTTGGGCTCCTGCTGAGGACTGGGGCACCCTGTTGTGCCCACCTATGGCCCTTCCAGACCCCTACTGTTGAGAACTCAATTCAGATGAGAAATATCTAACGGCTGGAGTGTTACGGTGTTACCACAAACGCCCTACTTGGATCCTCTGTATGTGTCTACTTTTTGCTAGCTCACTTTCATGTACGCGCACACAGATACACATGCACACTTAACATTGTCCTTACTTTATCCATGCTCTTCAGGACCCAAGCTGAACTAGTCACATACAAAAAATCTCGAGCCTTCCTCTTAATTCTCAGCTGTGCATACTGCGAACAATGTGACTCTGCTGCTGCTGATGATGATTACGATAGCAGTGGCAATGATGATGTTACTGAGTATGTATCCTACACAAGCTCCGCCTATACGTAATGTGGAGTCTCATGAGTTTCAAAAAATTACTATGATTACTGTCACGGAGGGGGACTGTATGGCTATCCATCTCTCATCCTCCAAGAGCGTGGAGGAAGAAAGAGAAATCAAAAGGATAAAGGATAATCATAAAACCGTTGGGCAGAACCAACCTCTATATTTTCTATTGTCATCAATAGCCCATATGTTTGTATAGGCACTTGCACATTTATCTCCCTTCCTACTCCTTGACTTCGCTCCTATTATTTCCACCACAATACTACTGTTGAATTGTGCAAAATGGCTCAATGGGTAGTCGGCCTCACTGCGTAGATCTGGAAGCCCTTTTTGTAAAGTTATGCCGAGTACAAGTTATAGGTAAAAAAACATTTGAAAAAAATATGCTTATCTTGTGCTCAAGACTTATAAACAGAGGCATGTAGCATTGGAGTGGGTAGATGAGGAATGAATACAGTGTTTGTTACCAGAAAACAGGCGAAAATTTGACAATAAATTTCCGATACGTTTATCCGAGTGTTTATAACCTTACACCTGAGTGTGCTATTCAGTTCGAATGCCTACAAAAAAGCAGGGTATGTATGTTTTCACTATTGATGACTGGATTCTTTTTCCTCTTCGTTCCTTCCATCCATTGTGACTTATTTGTCATTTGGAACTCCTCCGCTCTGTTATGTATTACAGCGGGAGATGAGTCTAAAAAAAATTTATGCTCTCCCAGCTAGCTCTACCGGAAAGCAATAATGAGTGACATTAGACTCAAACTTGAATTAATTAATTATCAGCATGAGAAGGCATTGTGCTGTGGTGACAGTGAGCTGATGGTGGCACCCGCTAGACCTTGTAGTTATTTCTACGTGGAAATCCAATTTTGACCAATAGGCTGTTATAATAAATAAAGAGGCAGCGGGAGCAGTAGTGTAAGAGTACGAGTGAATGACAACTGTTGGTCGTAGTCAAGCGGTCTCAAATGTATTCCTAATTGAGTTCGCTGTATTTGGCCGGAGTAAAAGTTTCTATACCTCTTACATAAGCTCTCACATTTATCTGCTTCCATATAGCATGCACATGCACTGCCTCGCAGAGAGACGATAGTACAGACATATCCTTTTTGTCACAAGGTCTTCTGCTTGTTGTAATTTAAACCCGAGTTTATTTTATGCATTCTAATGGTCAATGAGGAGGGGAGGGAAATTGACTGCTGACATACCATTGGGTAAACATGGGTAAGCAAGGCCAAGTTTATGGATGAGGGGAAGGTTATATAATTTGTCTACTGGGCAAATACAGTACACATGTGGTATACGGCCAATTGAACCATAAAACCTTACCACTACAAATGATACCCTCCTTCCTTTTATACGCCTATATCCACTTCTCCTTCATCTTTCCCTCTCTATACTCTTTTTTCATACAGCAAAACGCTAGTTCTTCCCTTCATCACCCACGTATTCTTTTCAAAGGATAACAAATTCCTCACACCCTCACTTTGGAAATGAACCCGCGTCCTTCCCGCATGACAAAATCTATTTCTGTTAACAAACTATTGTTTTTACAACAAGTACTTAAGCGCTTAAATTTCATTGCTCACTCTTTTCCATATCCATTCACATGCATACTACTGGAGGGGCCCGTTTGTATGTGTCATTGGAAGCCGACCTTTAGGGTCTGTCTTGCCAAATATTACACAATGGCGAAGTTAACATGCGTATTCATGGGCGGAAAATCAACGCAGAGAATTCATCAAGTAGACTGGTAACTTGTATAGGCGCATATTACGGAACTCTTGATAAACTAGAAGAACTCCTCCAGAGCTAATCCTTGATGAGGTTGATTGATCAAATCAAGTTAAACGCAGAGGTGAATCCCAGACCAGCCCAGGCCTCAGACTGAGGTGTTAGTGGAGTGAAATGGGGTGATATTCATTTTAGTTTTACCGGTTGTTTCTTCTTTGTAGACTGCCTATGCCAGCTTAAGGGAATTTCTAAGGTTGAGTTGTGCGTGCTGGAAATTAGCATAGAATGGTATTTCTGACGAAACATGCTTCTGTATAGTATATGATGAAGCTAACAAGCAGGTACACATAAGCACTTGTACGCACGTACAGGATGAGTTAGGGAAAGGGAAGAAGAATCATGAGACTCGGAACAAGTTGGTTTGGGGGAAATAATATTAGCTCTTAGTTCTGACATACAGACGAAGAGGCAAGTAGAGACGGCAATAGAGTGTGTTTGTATGTGTGAGGAAGCTCATCGAGAGATGTATATGTTCGTATATTGTAAAGAGCATCAAGAGAAAGAGAGAGAGAGTGAAGAGCCAACAGCTGAGAGTCAAAAAATAGTGGTAGTAAGCAGTAGGGAAAGAAAAGACGACAGAAATATAGAGAATTTTTCCACTTGGGTGTGTCTCTTAATTCGAAATTTACTTGTGGAGAAAAGTTTTTACACTATCAAAGGGAACAAATGAAATTTGGTAAGACGCCTTATCCAGCACACTCCTTGTGAAAGTCTTTTGATTACAGTGTCGGTCCCAAGGAAAACGAATAATTCCCTAGGCTATGCTAAAAAGTATTAAATCTCGAATTTCATTTCGGCACATTTTTACTACACTGGGTATTTACAACTCTCTCTCCTTGCATAAGTTCAACTTTTCGGATTACTTTAGGCTTCATTTTCTAGTCTATAGCTTTCACTTTACGTTCACACGCCGCTCCTCTCCGTACTCTCGGGCACCACACATACACACACCAACAGCCCACAGCTTTCTCCTCAACTCTTGTGCTGACAATCCTCACTACTGCTACTACCACTCATTTCAACTTACTACAACTGCTCCTATGTCTTGGGCCACTTTCAGACATGGTCCAAAATGTACACACAGAATTATTACATGCATACGCGCATACACTTTGACAACTTCACAGGGGTAACAGTTGGATGAATATAGACAATTACTAAACAGAACCACTACTATGTCCACCAATATTCCCTCTCCTACCCAGCTTACTGCTCTTATTCTTACGCTATGCAAGGAATTTAATGTCTTCTCACAGCCTCCCTATGCACTCAATGGCCCCATTTAATTCTCCTATAGACACGTAGGAAAGCTACTTTCCCAACTATTACCACTCCTTACAACTGCTCAATATTGCCCTTCAAATGCCTCACTCCCAGTTTCAGGCCAAAAAGGACCTGCAATTAATTTCCCTAGACCTTTCCAGTCGTCGCCTCTCACGACAACGTAGTCTTTCATCCTGCCACGTACAGACACACACGCACGCACTTGTCTCATCTCCCACCCACGAGAAAATGTCAAAATCTCAATGGCGAAATCCCTCCTAGTTGTCACACCGACCTTTGTAATCATGTGTCAATTATTGGAGGCGAATATATAAGCGTGTATTTATTTATTCAATAGAGATAGTAAAATAATTGCGACTGTGTGAACTGTAGCGTTGATGAGAATGAGTTAGCGAGAAAGAGTTGATTTTCAACTGACTGAGAATGTTGAGACTGGTGAAGTAAATACGTGGATAACGTGCGGGGGCCGTTCTGAATAATTCATTAGCGCAACGCAACATGTGGAATGAATGGTGGATGGTGGTGGAAGGGGGAATGCTTAACTGCAAGAGCAGTTTCTTCTCAAATTTGACTTCTATTGACATCAAAGGCGGCAGAAGAGGGAAGAGTGATAGTAATTATTTACTTTTCCACGACGTTGCAAAGAGGAAAAGTATGCCTCTCTCAGGTGAGCCGCTGATGTGAGAGCTTTAGAGGCTCCAATTGGAAGGGTGGTCTGTATGATCCACGAGCTTATGGCTAATGGTATACATAACTATCGGACCGGGTCAGATATCAAGGGGCATAGCTGATGTAATTGGTTTAAGATGAGCTTGTTTCCTTTTCTCCATGCTTAGCCAGTCAGGAATATTCCTTGCTGTGGTTTCCCATCCCTCTCTCTCTCTCAGTTCTCATACTATAATTCGTTCCGGCGTCACGTCACTCTTTATAGTGTGCATTTGTTATTATGCAAGAAGCTGTATATTGCTAGGTCTGTGTGCTATCTTTGTGTGTCTATGTCTAAGTGAAGCGGCGTGAGGCCAAAAGAGGTTGGATATGCCAGGCTAGCTTCCTTTGCCAAGATAGGAAAAAATAACTAGTGCACTGGTTATTCTTGAGGTAGAATTCTCTTGGCAATTAAAACCCATTTCGGCCCTGCACCGTATTTTCTCTTTGCATCTTGAAATGATAATTCTGGGCAATTTGGGTTCCCGATTAGATTTCAGACCGCTGTTGTCATGCCGACTGCTCTCCCAAAAGGCTCTTTCCTCAGTGCTATTTTCTCAATGTGATTAATGCCACTTGTCCCATGGGATTCGCTCACTCCTCTACACTTCTCCTCTCATTTCCAGGGCATCCTCCTCCTCCTCCTGTTCCAATGTGTTCCTCCAGTTCTTGCGAACACTACTCTGGCCGTGGTCGTAGTAATAGTAGTGTAGTGTGCTGGTACGAATTCGTCTTCAACTTTTCCACACAACTCTCTAGCCACTAGAGCTCAACTCTCACACGGCCGCTCCCGTGTGTTCCCGCAGCGAGCCGCTTTCGCTCGTACAGACAGACACAGAGCGTTTATTATTCTCTCTATGCCCTGCTACCATTGATTCATCCATGTACATCCATCTCAATCTCGATTTCCTAGCTTCCTTCCTCCGGCAACGCCTCTGTCTTTCCTGGGCTCCACATCTCGCCTCTGGCCCATGAGGAATTCTCATTGACCTTATATTATTATAACTTGTTCCTCCTCCCTTCTCCTTATTAATAATCTGTCCAACTCTGCTCTCCTGGTGAATTCAAGTAGTCTGGATGAGCCAGCATTGCATTGCTGCTTCATTTAGTTTCATGGAAAAAAATGTCCGGCCGGGCGTTAAAATCCGCTGAGCCAATAATGGTGGATTTTAAAGTGGCGCTGCGTGAAGTTTAACGGGCAAAGTTTTAGAACGGGAAAGCCGAATGGCTTTTGTGGACCATTATAACTATATAATAATGTGAACTGGATGCGCAGGAGCCTGTGCCTATATGATCTTTCTATATATTTGACGTATTATATGATGGACGGACGTGTAAGTTATAGGTGTACGTACGTGTATTTCATATCAAAGATGAGCCATCTTACTTCCTACGACACCTTTCACATATAATTACCACAGCGTGTTTTAATTGGACGCATGGTGAACATCTAAAATACATACGGTCACGTGAGTAGCCAGATATGGTATATTAGTGCAGTATGGGAGAGTTGTGACGAAGGATATAGAGAGTGAGAGAGAGAGTGGAAAGAAATAGGAGCAGTAGTATGGAAGAGGATGTGGAGGCAACAGGGACGAAGTCCTGGAATGGGGAATTCACGTGGGAATTCATGGGCATCTTTTTTCCAGAGCACGTCAGACTCTTGTCTCGAGGGATTCGAACTAATCAAGGTTTGTCGTTGTGACAGCCTTTGTGGGACCACCTTTCGTAAAGTGTCACGCAGTCGGCAAAGAATATTAGGACGGTACTTTTATCCTCGGGGAAATACATGAAGGGCCCCTTTCTCCCGTCTCCTCTTTTCCCTCACTCACTCTCTCCCTCAATGTCGGCTCGTCTTCACTCCACTTTTCCCTTCTTCTTCTTCTTCGTCTTCTCTCTCTCTCCTCTTCTTATGATCTAAGCATGAATACAAACTTTCCATCCGCATTTCCCTTCCTCTCCCTCTCTCTCTCTCTCTCAACTGTACTAACTTTCCTCTCAAAAACTTATAATAAATTAAACACCTCTTCATACTTTAGCTGATAAACTGAAGATTCACTAACTCCTGGTTTACTGTCTAAATAGGGAAATTCCCCCTTTCTTACACATCCACATGCGCCTTGCTCTCTCTCTCGCTCCCTTTACACAAGTATTTCGACGTTACTTGCTGCAGCTCTAGGCTCTATTTACTACTCTGTGAATACTTATCAAACCAACTATCCACACCAAGTCCAGCTATGCACATCTGGCTATGCATCGTTACACGCATATTAAACAGCCGTTCTATGACCCCTGTGATCCCATGCCTAAGCGATGGCACTGGATTAACCACGTACACAAGTTCACTACTCTGCAAAAGGGTCGTCTTTGATTACATCAAATATTTGCAACTACCAAACACACTTACAATATAGCCAACTTTCTAATATAGTCCTAGACTTGCTAAGCTGGAGGACTGAGTGAGCTGCTTGTGTTTACGGAAGCAGCCCATATCCTCTCATGCTTCCGCCAAAACCTCCCAGACGAATTATTATTCCATTTTCCAATATAACAACACCCATTCTCAATACAGACTCATAATCCAACGAAAGAAAAAGACTGGAGTGACTTCAAGGTCAGGAAAGGAGACTGGTTCCCAAGGGGCACTCGCTCCATTGTAGTAGAGTCCTCCTGAAGGTACAAACTTTCCCCTTGAGGCCGCTCCAGTGGTTCCTATATTTTATGCACCATTTTTTATACTGACTTATCACGCAGAGCTGATGGTCTTTTCTGTGAATATAGGGGAAACTTCAGGCTATGACTACACCACAAGTTACACTGAAGAATGGGGAAAATTAGACGTGAAACTGATGGGCATAGGTAGCATGAAATGTCAGTGTAGGTTAAGCAACTATGGGCGTATGTTGACACGGACAGTCCGGCAGTAGTGGGATGTACCACAAATACATGGGTATATGTGAGTGAAAGAGGAAAAGTCAGCAGGATTGATAAGAGTGTGTTAGAAGAGTGAGTGAGTGTGTCTGTAAGAGAGACAGAGAAGCGTGAGGCATTGCCTGGCGTTCCCTTTCCCATTTTCACTTCATATTTGAACTTTCTCCCTGTGGACATGAATGGATGGCAAATTATACTGCTTGAGATGGATATTGCGAGCCATCTCGAATCGGAGCCAGTGCTGGAAGCTCCAAGTAGCACCCAAAGGGCCAACTCCCATGTAACCTCAGGCTGCCTATAAGACTTTTGTGTGTACATATGGATTTGGCCACAATGTGTAGTGCGCTGCGGCAGGGCTTATATGACTACATTGTGTGTGTGTGTGTGTGTGTCTGTGTCTTCTATGCTAACGTGTTCGGTTGTATATGAACGATAGGAGTAGTTATAGTTTTAGTGACGATGCCAGGAGTAGAGAAGAGCTCCTAAGACACTGAGAAATTCCTCCCATGCTTGGGTGTATGACGTTAGAAAACGCATCTCCAGGGTATCCTCTTGACTCTGGCATTGTTTTCAAGAAAGCTGAACTCTTCAGTAGTTGGCGGCAATGAACAACCACCGTTTTTACCATTCACATTGCGGCGGGATCCGCAGGAGAAGTGACAAGCTCTTAGAGGTCGTCGTTGATTACCACAAGGCGAGGGAAAGGAAAAAGAAAATCGGAATGAGAAGAGCTGACTTCGGGGTTGTTCATTTGAACACTCAATGGTTGTTGAATGATTTCAAGTGGAGGGTACCGTATATTAAAAGAGTATTTCACGAGGTTTTAATGGGAATTAAAAGGCGATGGAGGTGGAGGGAAAGGGAAAATAGGGAGGAATATAGTGGGCAGTGGACATGGTGAGTGAGAAGAGACTGACTATTGTGAATAAGTGTGGTAACGCACATGTAGAATATACATAAGGATAGAGCGGGTCAGATGGTCTAGGGTACCATTTAATGGTGATGTTTGCGTGTATACAAAGCATGTAGAGTGGAGTGTGTATGTTTGCGTGTGTGTGCACACGTATGTGCCTATGTGTTCAGGGGGTAGAGATGTATTTTCACGGCCGATAAAATTTGGTGTGTTGATATTGAATGTTTCGTGTTGGAACGATCTGTTAGGCATTTCGACACTCGGGTTGGGTTGGAGGGATTTCTCCAAAGTGTCGTAATCACGAAGATTCAAAAGGATAAAGTGTACAGGAGAAATTTTCCCAGAGCCGAAACTTGGCCATTACAATGTTGGAGAAAACTACGCTCCGGAGACTGAAGCAGCTCCCAAGAAAGTCATTATTCGATTTCTAAAACTAAAAATGCCTCGAGTAACGCCAACGTAAGAGAGTCCAAAATTCCCGGAAGATTTGCGTTAATTTTCTGCCGTTCTGAGCTCACTGCCCTCTCGAGAATTCGACATCCGTAAAGGCCTTCCAGAGATAGACAACTTTATTCTCCACTTGCTTCTCTTGCTACTTTTCTCTCTCTCTCTCTTGCTCTCCTCTGCGAGACCGACCCTGCCAGCCATTGTCGAACTTAACTAAACCAAACCAACAACCTTTCTATACATGCATATACACACACACACACACGTTCCTCAACTTATAAAGCTACACATTCTGCCACTGTTCAAGGCAATAAGATGGGACCACTATTGCTCCATGCTTACGTCTTGCTAACATGCCTCCAGTATACTAAGTGTAAGTGAACTTGCCCCTCTACTCTAGGCGCTTTTCATCTATTCTCTCGTCCACGGACACCGTCACCTATGAATACAGAACCATGAGGGGGCAACCTCGTGTTTCTTCAAAGCGCCTATGCACGTTACTCCACACATTCTTATGTCTTATTCCTCTTCTTTACCAGAGTTTCTGCCAACCTGGAAGAACGTTTGTGAGGTTTCGCCCACACACACACACACATGCTTACGTATACAAACCCTACTCTTCATTTTCTCTTCATAGTCGGCATCGTGCAATCAGACCGCATAAGTCATCCTTCCGGTACCATAACTATCAAGTTACCTATCACATATCATATGTACCATGAGGTCAGTGCGGCCTCTTCCACAATCGCTCACATTCCTTCTTCCTCCTATCTATAATCATTCCCATTCACTTATCATTCGACCTGGTTGTTTACTCAGCTCAACCGCCCTACCTATTGCTGACTTTTGATGAAAATCTGCAGAGCAATCCTGCTCTTTGTAGTGCATTCGGCTCTGTCCCGCCATAAACTCGGGTCATCGGAGAGCAATGGTGGTGAGTCGTGAAGGAAATCGACTTCATGACCTGTTCCGTCATTGCTCCAACATCTCGCAAATAACTCGTCTAAATTCATATAAGCTTAAGCACATACACACACGTCGCCAACATCACACACTTCCTCTTAATATAAAGATATAGCCAGTCTGACGATGGTCGTTCTGTATGATCTTGGTTTCTGACTCAAAATGCTTCTGTACGGAGTGAGGAAACAGTTTGCTAAGGCCCATTTAAAGGCTCCTGGTCTATTTCCGAAGCTAATTTTGCCATCCTTATGATTTTCTTGCTGTAATGGTATGACATAGTAACTGACATGAGGTTGCAGGAAGGAAGCCCATGACAGTGTGCCTTAATCGTTACTGTGCTGTGTGAGCCACACATGACAAACGTAATCAAATCTTTTGTGGGAGGATGTGAAATAAAAAAGAGACCTTGGGATAATGATAACCACTGTATGCTTGTTTGTGGATTTCGGGATACATGGGGGGAGGGCTGACTGGAGCGAAAAAATTGAATGAGGATTTGTTAAAATTTAATGTTAAGTCATATAATACGGGACAAAATAGTTGTTTTTAAGTGTATGTGTGTGTGCACGGTATAATGGCGGGATTATGACTGCGGAACGAAGCAGAAGTAGTAAAGGATGAGGACGAGAGGAGGAAGGAAATTGTGTATTTAGGGCAGATGTGTATGTGTGTGTGTGGAAAATCATGCAACTGTGACTTGAAAATGTTGTACATGATCAAGGTAGAAAGATGGTGCTCGGTAGGTTGATGGTGTAGAAGTAGAGAAGTGTGTGCATGTGGTATAGTAAGGCTTTGTTCATTCGTTTGGGAGCTAACCGGATGGATGGGAACGCGAAAGTTGAGATTAAAGGGCGAGTAGGAATGGAAGAAGAGAAAATGCTTTTTCTTGGGATGGAAGAGACGGATCCCGAAGGAGTTATTGGGTCCAGTGGGACCACCCCAAGTCCCTGAGCCCATTTAGGAAAAGCGGGAAATGCCTGTAGGGCGCTTATTAAAGCCCTTTTCCCCAGAGATATATCCATTCTGGAAGAGCCAAATTTAAAACCTGAATACCAAAGAGAATGCTTTCTCTCTCCTCCACTCCACCAAAGGCTCCCGTGCATTCACGTACATCCCATTTTTATATGACGTTCCCAAAAATAAGTTTTCTCTCAAACATCCATACCTCAAAAACTCAGCACACCGCCTAAGTCTTTCTTTTTCTCGAAGGTAACACACATGAGGGCACACACGCGCATACATCCTGAGGTAATTTATGCACACATACGCTCTCCACAGGATCTGTTTCCATGAACAAAGGTGCTTGTTCTTATTTTGACTTGCATTACGCCGTATCGACTCATAAAAACACCCACAAGCAGGTTTGCACCTAATCCCATCTCCCTTCCCGTGTATCTCTCACTCACACTTCCTTTCTCTCCTCGTACCTCTCTCTCTTCCGCTCCTTCCCTTCCCGCATCCAATTTTATGCATCCACTTTATACATTCATCTGCAAGTGAACTTGGGCTCCTTCCATTATCCTCCTTCAATACTATTTGTCTCATCTGAATCATATTTCCAACTTTTAGACACCTGAATATCCTTCATAGCTTAGAGTGTCTTCCACATGAAAGCTGCCATTTCCAGACGCAAAATTCAACTCCATAGGAGTTTCGGAGGGTACTGGCATGAGCATTTATATATCCTAAGGCGCTTACGGAAGTTCAATTAATAGTAAGGAAGCGCTGGGTTTTTCTGCACACTCTCGACCGATGAGAAATCGGAAATTTTAATGCAATTTCCGTACTCCAAGGGTAAAGAATAAACAGCGTGGTGGAACTACGTAGCAATAATATGTGCCGTTGGTAATGAAATTTGTCAGGGAGACTTCCGATCATAAAGACCTCCTTTATGTCTGGACATTGCTTTTATGTGTACCCTTTGGCTACAATTGTGATGTACATGATGGAGAGGTGTTGACTGAGAAAATAATCTCTCCATTTAATTGTAAGTGGCCAGAGAGGTTGGGGTACGAACGAAGCGGAAACTATTATTCCATTGACTGTCACCCTTTCTATTTTTATTGATTCTCACATAGATGAAGACCCAGAGCAAGACCTGACAGAGTCCTTTGCAGGGGCGAACACTGTGACGGAACATCAGCAGGAATGCAACAGCGCTAAATCCCTTCACGAAGATGAGGAGGAGGAAGAGGACGAGCAGCAGGAAATGATGAACGCTCAGGCTATCGATGATGTCTCACTAGAGGCCAGTCCTTCCAACTCAGGTCAGTACTTATTTTTGCTCAACTCATCTCTTCAGTATTTTGACAGTGACAATCAAGGAGGTCGATGCATACGAGCATGAAGCATTGCATAGTGTTTTAGTCAGACATGATGGGAAAGTGGAGCCTAATGCAGCAGAGCGGTTCCGTTGCATCACCAAGCCAACCATGAATGTATCATCTAGATATTCAAAGTGAACTGAGACCTTTGAAAATCCCAGTGTCAATCAAGTCATACAATCATCGTTTGTCTTTACGGGGCAGGGCACACTTATTTCCATTGCGAAAAGCAGCATTGTCATTGCATCAATGTCGTTGCACACGTAACAGCCTTGAATGCATTTTAGCCCTTTGGAATATGTGGTCATAGTGGATGAGAAGAGATGAAACAACGGGAGTGGTGTTAAGGAGCGTAAACGAGGTGCAGATAAAAATAAAGCAACAGGTCCAACTTGATCACCTTTTGCCCAAGTGTACTCATGATTCAGGTGGGTAGAATAGTTAGAATGGAAATATGCATCTCTAATAATAATGAGAATGTAGTAGCTGTACGTGCCAGTCTAATTTTGTGAGGACATGGATTGAGAGGAGGAATGATGACGATGCTTGAGGCCGTCATGTCTACTTGTCGGTTTGCTTTTTACAGTTTTGGGCTGAGGAAATTATATTCCTGCTTAGTTCCACTTGGTTGCGGCCGAATTCCATTTCAAAGTGAACCGTCCTCAGCTTCATCATCCTCCTCCTTTTGTGCTTACAACAGCTCCTACTCTGTTTTTTTCTCGTGTGTGTTACACTTTAAAATTGTCAGAGGGGCTACCGCGCGGCCGTTGAAGTCTATAAAAACGATGATAATGCTCTCCTTAATCGCCACTTATCACACGGAATCATTCCGTATGAACGTTTCCTACTCAACCTCACAAGCATGTAGAAATATGTGGAGTATGTGAATATGACAGGACTCCTCCCTTTCCTTAGACTTAAGTCAGCATGGCTCGTCAAATCCGCCTAGCTGTTTTTCCTCCTTGAGCGCATATTACTAACGAATTGCATCAATGTTTGCTGCTAAGCATCATTGGCTTTAGTCAACCTGACGAAACGGATTATTTTTAATAGGACTGTCCTATTTTCAGCACCCTAGTCCTATGAGCTATTTATAATCTTCAAAATCAAGGAACAGTCCTATTTTTTAATTTGTAGTCAGAAAAGTCCCATTTAAATCTTATTTGACAGGAATTTGATTATTTTCGTGTTTTGCCATCACTGCCATTACCAAGCATTCTCTATCGTACTTAAGATTCATTTGCTTTCAACGTTGTTGCTTAGTCGTGAATATGGAAGGGCCAATGCTTTTAAGGTTAGGTTATCCAGGTTTGTCTCATGAAAGTTGAATTCTGTTGACATTTCAGCCGACAATCAATTGCTGCAGTCTGCAGCTGTTTTTTAAGCACATTGAATTCGATTATCTGATTAGTTCCTATTACAAATTGAATGGAAAGACAAATAACAAAAGTCAAGTAACCACGTTGGCAAGTAGCGACCAAGAAATGGTTCGACCTACTCGTCTATGAACATGCTTTATCGAAGTTTTAAGCTCCGTGGGCTGCGATTTTCAAGTTTTCAGCCACCTAAGTCGCTATGAAGGAATCAGTTTAAAATTAAATTTTATTTGTTTCTAAATGATCGGAGGTTTCCGTTAACGCAAGACCGCTCGCTTTTCTGTTCACTGGTTTCCGTTTTGAGGCCCAAATGTCATCTTACAAACACTGGCTGGCAAGGAACGTATCATTTCGTACTTGACGAAAGCGCCCATTATTGAAAGTTTGCGGCAGTGTCGTCAGCCTTTAGTTAGCTTGAAGAAAATTGAATAAGATGGTTTTTAGTTAAGTTTAAATTCTAATACTTCCCTCATGAAAAGTACGTTGTCGTAGTTTTTAACATCGAAAGGCAAATCATTTCGTTTAGAAACTTATTACTGATTTCATACAATACTGCTTTAATATAATGACTTTTTGGCGTGTCGTGAATTTAAAAAAAGTATAGTCCTATATTTAGGTATCTAAAATCTGATCCCGCTGTCCTTAGTTACTGTGTATTTCATAGCCATGGACACACATAATCTATTGTACTAAAAGTCACCTAAAATTTAAAAGAAAGTCAAGATGTGAGTGAAAGATTAGATCTCTTCTACCAAAGTTACATCATTGAAAGATAGTAGTGACCTAGGGTTTATCCACTTAAATCTTCAGGAGAACCGCGTAACGTTTATGAGATGATCTGTGTGAGGAGAGATTTTATTTATACTCGGCATTTTGTGCCGAGCTGGGCGTACACACGTAAACTTTTGTTGGAAGGTTTCATGAAAGCTTTCATAAAACTCGAGTTTCATTGAGGAAGCGCGCGTGAAACTTCCACAACAAAAGTTTCAGTTTCGTGAATTGGAACATTGCTGCAATTTGTTTCATGTTCTTGATTGGAGCGCCGCGCGGTGACGCCACTAGTGTTTGCTCAGTACGTTTCTGTACTCTACATACGTGGACGCGCGCAAGAAACATTGCAGGTTTCAAGATTTTTCGAAATCCAAGAGTTTCAAGTTACTGTGAAATAAAAATTTGCTCGTGGACGCTCAGCTTAAAGACTCACATCCGAGCTGATCTGTGTGAATGAACAACAGAGAAGGCTCAAGTATTAGGCGCACACGGTTAAAATCATACAGCCGGATTTGGCTGTGTGTGCGTGTTTCTAGATGGACTATCATGGACTTTTCAGATAGAAAAATATTTTAATAATAGCTTCCCAATTACGCCACTTTAGAGCATAGAGTCGTCCTCGTAATCCGGAATGATCTGGTTTACCAATGAACATAGAAGTCCAACGTGCTCTTGATGGTAATGACGACCAAAGTGAGTGTGTATGCATGCTATCCTATTAGGTGAGGAGCTGCGAAGAGAGACCGAGTGACAGCGGCTGTGAGGGAATGGAATCCTTTCCTATTCTGTCTAACATCCCAGATAGTTTCACTTTGGTGAGGATAGCATTGTATTATTAGCAAATGTTGAAGTGACTGTTTTTCGGACTACTACGTACTATGGGAATGGCTGCTGACGAACTTGTGCGTGTTGTTTCAAGGCAATTGTAAAGTTAGCAAGGAGTGTGTATATGTCTGTTATAGATTTGAGAATAGTTGTGTGTGAGGCTATATATGAACTGGCGTCCAGGACGACGACGACGTCGTCGTCGTCTCTCTCTCTCCACGGCACTCCATGAGGGAGTTACATATTGTATTGGAAGTGGAGTGCCATTTCTCCAGGGATTGTGTACGTGTAAAGGGTCCTCTTAATGGAACTTGAAAGATAGGATTTCCGTGTATTTGCAGCGTATTTTAATTGATTAGATAGACGTCTCATCCTAGCCAACTATCTCTGGATCATCCAATTCTCTTTCTTCCGTCCAAAACGACCCATGAAACGAACTAACTCTCTCACTCTATAGCGTTCCAATCCTTCCTAAGTAAAGAGCCTCCAACTTGTGCAGTCTCAATACGCCTCACTCTCTCTCTCTTTCTCACTCTCTACGGGCAGTACCGAAGACTACTGGTCCTACTATGCCACTAACATGTACTTCCCCTCTCTGTCTCTAACGAGTGGATGGACTGGAAGTATCTTGCTTAAGTGTTGTAGTAGCCTGTACACAAGTACCTTTAGCTGTCTTACTACTTCGCTAATCTAGCTACCAACCTGCGTATGCCTGCTAACTTGCACATAAGGCGTATAAAAGGGCAACCACCAGAGTAATAGACCCGTATTGATCCTTCTTTTCTCCACTCCGGCTTCATTTTGTCCAAAAGTTTTGTCTTCGTCCAGTTAACAGGGCTCCGTATACATACGCACTTAGGTATCAAGTCCAGCTAGCTAAGATGCAAGGAGCCGTAGGAGTAGTGCGTGTGTGTGTGTGTATATGTTTGACTAACAACGGTCATGGTATGACATAGATGGTGGTGATGTGTAAGGCAGTTCATTGTTTTTCAACCCTATACAAGCCTGTTTGTTCACAAGGATCGAATACATACACACGCACGGGTCTGTTTGTTGTTGTTCCTTTGTCTCATTGATCCTCATTGGAGTGTGAGGAGTGTCCAGGATTGGGACCACCGCACACCATTAACAGCCGCACCCAGAACACGTACCATGAGAAAAGCCCCGTGAGTGAAGGAGAGAGTGAGGAAAACCTCGAAGGTGATGGACAGACTCAAGTAGTACTACTTCCTAATCCTTACGTGATGCCGGCTCAAATCGCACTAAATCAGTATTCTCTTTTCAACGCTACCCCCACACCAGAAATTTCATCAAATTTTCATCATCATCTCATCGATGACCTCTGCCAAAAAATACAAGACAGCATCGAAAGTCGAAAGCAATCATGCTGTCGTGATGATGACGATGTTGATGATGACGATGATCAACATGATGATGTTGACAGTGGCACAAAACTAAGAATAAATAGAAGCTAAAGGATGGGAATTTATGCTTGTTCCTCCGACCAATGCTCTAGCTGTAGACTCCCTTGTTGGCTTGATCGGAAGAGGGAGTTTCTTTTCTTATTATCACGACGATGACGATGATGATGGTCGTCATTGGTTTCGTGACCGTTGAAAAGCATCGAATCAGTGATTCGACAAGGATAATTAAGCCCGCAATTGCATCCCATTATCCTCGTATTGATAAGCGTACTTCCCTCCAATGGATCCCACATTGCAGAGTATTAGGTAGACAATCTCCTTGTCTGTGCACACACTACCCCAAGTGAATACAATAGCTATTTGTCAATATATGTGTTCCCATTTGCACTTTGAAGCCATTCTCCTCTCGCATCTGACTCTCTCTCTCTCTCTCGTATACCTGTGGATTTTTCCAACTGCTACTCATAGCGTTCAGCTTGAATGATTTTCAAAAATTCTTTCTCATCAGCAATTTTGACAGTTGAACTTTGATTTTTATCTCCCATTTTCTAATTTCTTGTCATCTTGACTCCTCAGAAGGAGGGAAGAGCAGCATTGTGTTCACTTACTTGGCGGAATGCCTTCACTTGACTCATTCTTGCATGTTAGCATTCCATACTCACGGGATTTGAGAGAAGAAAGAAGCAGCCTGTCGTATAGTATAGTCTCTGCCAGTGTGGCAGTCATTGGTGCTGCTACAGTCGTTGGAATTTGTTTTGAGGAGCGAGCAATCTGTGTGAGAGCACATACCGACTGTCATAATGGACCTCTTAGCAAGCGCCTTCAGGAGTTGATCAAATATTAGTTAAAGGCATTGGGTTAAATGTGTGGGGTCAAAGGTTTACAATGGATTCCAGTTGTATGACAGGCGGTTGAAGAGGCACCGCTATGCGTGTGTGTTTGCGTGTGCATGTAATATGTAACATTGAACAGGGTAAAGTGATGGGCGCCACAGAGTAAATCAAAATTGAATGGAAAAAAGTAGTACTGATGTTAGTGGAGCGGTGTAAGAAGAGTAGTAAATTAACACGTAGAAAATGGTATCAGTTGAGGAGAAGACGAAGCAGAAGAAGAAGAGATGGAAAAAATGCTTGATTCCTAATGGTCTTTGGCGGATGTCAATCAGAGGGATCTTATCAGATGAATCGAATATCACACCTGTCGCACGCCTGTTCGTGATCTCCTATCGCGTCCATCTCTTGAACGTGATTATACTCTTCTCACGACCACCACCACCATCACCAATTCAAATAAAAAGTGAGGAAAAAAGACACATACATTGATCCTGTACCGTTTATTATCATAATAGGGGATAATGTTACTTCATTTACATTGTGTTATCACTATCACCTCTCCTCCTCCTCTTCCTTCTTCTGCTAATCCTATTGAGTTTGTGAGAGAGCGAGACAGAGCATTACATAAGTTGAAATTAATTGATGTGACGATAGTAGCTCAAGATAGCGGGAGAAATGAGTCATTTTAAAACTAATAACAAAGATGATGATAGTAACAAACGTATCATTTACTTGCTTTGGTCAATTACTTGGAGCTGATGTACTGCAAGATGTCACTTAGTCTCTATCTAACACCCGATATCTCTGCCTCTTTCTCCTTTCTCACCCCGCCCATTATCCTTCATCACTTTGTTCCAACGATACAGCTATCTCATTTGAATCTACGGCCGATTGTCCACTTGTTTGAGTCGATCGCAGAGTACATTTGTACATATGCACGCATGAAGTAACTATTGACATTTCTCTTTGTCACATGGACAACTCATCTGTGAGGAAAAGAACTAAGGAGAAGAACGAGGGGACGACGATGGGGATCCTCAGTGACTTTTCCAATGCTTTGTTGCAGTGTTATGTGGACGAGAGAAAACGTGATTTCCTGCCTTGTCGCCTTCCTCTCGCCATGTCCGTATGTGTAGTGCACACGTATGATCTTACAACCCTCCTCACACCTTCAATCCACCACCAACGTGTCTATGTTTGGTCCATTGAACAAAGTAATTACTGCATTATGCCATGCAGAAGAACATTTGAAAAGTTTGAGCAGTAATCCTCTCATTCAGTCCAAAAATATCATATGCACTTCACATCTATTTCAATTACAAGAGAGTGAATTTTGTGTTCGCAGCCGTATGAAATTTATGCGGAATTCTCATGGTGTGGGAGGCAAGGGTGAAATGATGCTAGCAAAAAGGGCTGACAAAAGCCCTGTGGGATTTCCCAGCTAAACTGAGATGGGAATAGAAGGGATAAATCTTGTTTTCGACATGCTTAGCCTACCTCGGTTACTTATAGGTGCTGTGAGTAGGAGATTTGGTGATGACAATCTCACTTGCCATCAAGCACACACAAACAGACACATGGTCTCCTTTTATGGCTCCTATCCACTTACATGTGCTTTACATAAAATTAACTATAGGGGAACTCTGCTCCCTCTCTCTCCCATGACTTGATGGTTTTTCATGGTTTTTTTCCACTAACATTTCCCCTGTAATTAGAATGGTTTGAAGCCAGTATTTGCAGCTAACCACAATGTAGCTTGAATTACTTGGATTTCCAAACTCCTTCGGTCACAAGCAACGCGGTTAATGTAACCATAAAATTGCGTCAAGGTAAGCGCAAACACACACACACATATAGGTTGTGGTCTCATGGAGAAGTTGCTGCGCCTTCATGGTGCTCAAAAGGGCCGAATTAATCTCAAAGCGAAACATAGAGGAATTTGTCGTCCTTCTATCTGTTAACCCAGAAAACCCACAAGTTCTCCTTTAAATACTGATACCCCAGAGCCACTCCGTGGTCCGTCATTACACACTTGCTCTCCGGTCCCATGACAAATGAGGAGGAAGCCTCTTTATCCGTAGCCGCTACTGTAGCCAGTTGATCGGGACTGAGTAAGAGTATAACGGGGCTTGATCATGATTGAAAGGATGCTTCGTTAGTTGTAAATAGCATGACTTCATTCCTTTTTTTCGATCAGCACTAGCGTTTAATTAGCAGGTATGTCGAGTTCGCTACATTGTCTCCCTTGACTCATTTGGAAGTACGTCTTCCGATCTACTCGATGAGCTGAGGGAGCAAATGAATACAGGAAGAAGGGGTCATGATCACAGCCAAACTTATGTACATTTCAAGGCTGGCATTTAAGCGCTAACTGTACCGAGCCACTTGAAATGGTGGTTGGCTAGAATAATAAATAATATGCAGTCATGATAGACTTGGAAATAACTTCATTTGTTCCCGTGTATTTCTTTTTTCAAGAAGGAACCTTTTGTTTTTACGTACCTAATAATGATTTCCATGGTGCCCCGGGTCCATAAATATTGAGAAGTTGGACGACTCTAATGAATTTTGAAGGGTCTAAGTGGCCAGTAGCATTGTATGAGGAGCCATGTGAACACCAAGTCCAATGCTACGCATGTTGGAAATGTGAGAATTAGATTAATTCGTCAAGATGTGTAGCAGATGTTGAACAGCTTAATTTTTTCACTCTCCATCTCCCCTCTCAGTCAGTGCAGCTAACATGACCTACTGAGGCAGTTGTTGTTGTTTTTAATGAAATCGTCATCGCACAATATTATTATGACCATGATGATGATGACGAGGAGGTTTGAGCATCACTAATTTCCCCAGCATCTTCTTGCTACATGCGTCATTTATCTAATTTTCTCCCCCTCCTAGTTGTTACCCTGCTGTCGCTGTAAAAAATTACCGTCTGCTAGGAGGATGCTATGCGGAATACGGGTTAGTGCTAATGCCACCACTAACACTACTGGTGGCAAGGGCTAATGGGGCTGGTGATGAGCCGTATGATAGGGTGCAAGCTGTCGCATCCGTATGTATGTAATCTGCTTCGCACTTGTCTCTCTCATTAGATCCCGTATTATTGTCAAGGTGACACAATATTTACAGCCTTGAACTTAACTAACTTGGAGAAGGCATTGTGCAAGAAATGAGTCAGTACTCGTCCCATAATACTTGTCCATAAAATTGCATCAATCAACTCATGGCTCACAATATCTAACCACATCCAAATCTACAGTCTTTAGGTGGCCACACAGTCCGTGATTCTCCTTTAGTTACTTCTTGACATAAGATACTGAGATCTTTTGTAAAATCTACAATTCTAATTCTAAAATTAAAACAAATTCTACAATGGTTATATGGAGATGGTGGTGCAAACAGATCAACACCTGGAATCTGTAGCACTTGTGGCTTAGCTACGTATCAAGCATGGTGCCAAGAAGGAACGTACATCATAATCACACGGGTGCAAATGAGATTCCGTTAATGGCTATTTAATTATTTACTCCGAGACGTTATTTAATGGAGACTACCCTATATTGCGCAAAAGCCTTATTGAGCAATGTATGATGTTACGCGAGACGAATACTTGGCGGACAGTACAAGGCAACTGTTAACAAGCAGAGAAAAGGGTTAGTGCGCGCGCACACGCTTCCGTTCAAAACAATTAAGAATGGTAGTCTAATGAACCGTGGTTTAAGGGCCTTTCGTAAATACGCCGACCAGGCTAATGATCCACTCACTTGAGAAGCTATAACGCCAGCAAGGAAATCTTAATGGCCATTTAAGGAAAACTGTCAGCGAGGTGAAATGGAAAAAAGACTAGTCATCATAGCAAAGATGACAAGACGAAAGAATGAGCAGAAGAAAGATACGGAGGAATTGTTGACACACGGAAGATCCCGAACATTATCATAACCTCGGGTCTTTCAGGATAAATTATCATATGATAATGGTAGTTCACCCTAATATGATCCAAAGGGATATCATTCATTGTCATATTAATGCTGACTTGATAAGGAGATTATTAAAAACGAGACTACGCCAAAATGCTGATGACACGAACAGGAGAATGAACAGTTGTTTCTTAATATAGTCATACCCTAGGCATTCATACACTATTTTATCCATGCGATGAATGGCTCGATAATTCAAGTCGACCCTCCAGGTACATTATTGTGCAAAAATATGCATACTATGTAGTATGTGTGTACAAAAGGGAAAAATGCAGACTTTTATGAACTCTTGGGGTGGGACAAGTGACATGGTATGGAAGCCCACAAGTACTACTACTACTACTACTACTGGCAGGCGGGAGTTGAAACAAACGAGCGTCAATTTATTCATTATTATTATATCACTGAGGCAGGCAGCCGACGGCGGTAGTTTTCCTCTTGAAAAAGAAGAGCGAGTGTGTAAAGTGGTCAGAGAATTTATTTGAGCCTAATTGGAAAACTGGTTTAGCGGGAGGAACAAGCCGGTTCTGACACAAACTCATAATAATCATTATCATTTACATATGTGCATATGCATACATTGGTTTTTCCACCGCAACTACTGACAATGTATAAATTAGTGGTCATTTCAAAATTTGTCTTTCCATCATTCCGATCACTCAAACACACACAAACGCATGCTCCCCCCGTGAACATTTTCCCGACTATCTAGATGACGAGGCTGGGCATCATGACGTCGGGGAGGTATGGGGAAAAACATCATCGTTTAATGCTGATGGTCGGTCATATAATAAAGCCATATTCCTGTCACACTGCTGTTGGTCGCATGGCTAGAATATATGGACTGACATTATTAAAAGGCGTTAGCCTGTACGGGCAGTCAAGGTGTTGTCCTACGGGGTGTTGTGTGTGAGTGCATTTGGCAGCATGAGCGGCGAAAACACACTCTGCTTTTGCTCACTCACTCACTCGTCCTCGACGTCTGGGATTTTGAATAATTTTTGTGAGAAGTATTTTACCAAGATGGGAAGGAATACCGTTTTTTTCTCTTTCCTTCATATTCAAGTCCGTCTTGTCTTTGCACTCATGCATTGAGAGCCATCCCATCGGCAGAATGAATGAGTTGAAATGCACAAATTCTTATGAGCACGGAATTTTTGCCGTCGTCGTAGGAACTAAGTTATTGTTACATTATTGGGGAGTGAATTGCTACAGCGGTAGAAATTAACGTCAGTGAATTTTTTCTGTCTTGTTCAAATCGTCGTGTCACCAACAAGGTGAGAGGATACATTGTGTTTGATGGTTATTGTTATTGTGCAACTCGTAGTGTCTGTGTGTGAGTGAGATCTACAGAGACTGACTCCCACACCAGTACATATCATCTAAATAAAAAAATGTATTCATGTCTCTCTCTCTCTCTCTTGCATTTCTTTTCTTTTGGGTTTCAAATGGAGATTCCCTGTAGATCAGACAATTGAGATGTCTCTCACCGGGAGATGGAGGAGGGTCCAGCCCTGCTCTATCTCATAGGTCGTCTCTGCAGGAACCTCGCCATCCGCGTCCTCCATCCTTTATATCTTCATGGCAACATGTGCTATTATCCTCATACATACACACACACATACTTTGCATATCATGTAGAACCCATGAATACAACAGCTAAATAAGTTTCATCATCATTTTTGCCCCTCATTCTATAGCCACACACTTACACAAACAGCTCACCCAACGTTAAGCCTCTTTACTGATTATCATCTCAATGCTCAACTTGTGCAGTGACCCATCCTCAACATGACGATGTACACCAAACAACAAAAACTGATTATTCCTTCCGCTCACCAAACCTTTGTAAATTCTAAGAAAACTTTCCTCCGTGGCGCTGGTCCCTGTTTTTCTTTCAATTTCACTTCCTACTAGTGGCTATCCAACTGAATAGTCACCTAAGGCTCTCACCTCTAAATAGACAGAAATTCGGTTATCTTTGCTGGAAAAGTAAGTGAATGTCGATAATTTCATTAAGTATATTGAGGCTGGAAAAATTCTTTAACAAACATCAATGAATTAGAAGGGTTGTTGAATTCTGCCATCATACCCTTGACTGTACTTATTTGTCGGTAGTGATTCACGGGATGCTTATTGCTTACAGTAAAGCGCCCAAAAATTCTACACGACAGTTTTGTAGTAAGTACGCGTAATTGGACAGTGTGACCGTTTGTTCCCATGGGTTCGTCTTCTATGAATGAATTGTCAAAATTGATGCTTCAGGACACAAAAGAGTCCTTAAACTCCACTGATCCTATCATTTGATTGAGCCCGCAGCAGCGTTAGCGTGGGGTTGGGAGTCCACGTAAAGCCGTTAAACGACCAGCAGCCCGTTTATTTATAAGGTCAGAAGATATTGGGAATTCATCTGTCATTTTTGCTCATTCACCAAAGAGGGAAGGGAGAGAGTGAGTGAAAACCCGGGAAGAAATGCTAACATAGAATATAATAATGTGTCTATGCCATGTTGTTTGGGTAAAAAGCCTGTAAATTTGGAAGGGGTGGTGGGAGGAGTGTGTGAGTGAGCATATACGAGAGGTCCTTTTAGAGTTATGGTGGGGTCCCTTTGACCCCCTGGGTTGATCTCAGTTGCACTAGACCCCCCTCGGTGTCTCCCTCCCGTCGTGATTTTGTTGGCATGAGTGCCCAAAAAGTCTCAAATGAAAAAGGAGGGAAAAGTTGTTCTCTCTCTCTCTCTCTCTCTGCATACAACAGGGATTCAGACTGTGTGCGTGTAGCAATGGGAGACGCCAGATGCAAACAAGCCGGGTTGAGTGAGTGAGAGCCGTGGAAAAGTATTTCTATGATTGTGAATATCTTGTCATTCTTATGTAATAATAATAATAACCTGGGCCTGTTTCTATTAGCACACATCATATGCATAGTAGTAACCTGCGGTGGCTAAAAAAAGTAACATTTCTATTTGGCTCATGTAGCTGGCATGTCATACTTTTTTGCAAGTAGGCAAGAGGGCTTCATTCCTAGGTCCATTATTATGACCGTCATCTCCTCCACATCAATAATATTAGTGGTAATAATCGCTGTACTACGGGAGACTTTCCATCTCCCTCTGGGATTCCAATGGGAAATGGCCAGCTTAATTTCAGCAACATTCTCTGCCTCTCTCCATCGTCGTTGTCATCATCATACTCTTCCACAAGCTTCCCATACAGTCTCTGATTCCTACTCGCTTACAAGATTTTACAGCTGGATTTTTAAGTTCCTTCATATGGTCCTCTTTGTATCGTAAGAAGTACGTTTACAAATTATGAATGTCTGGGTTTTTGCAATAATAACAATAATTCTCACCTCCGCCTTGTCACACGGCTTTTTTCAATTGCTCTTGCATGTAATTACATTAACTCTTTTAGGTGGAGGATCGAGGAAAGAGAGGAGACATGCTAAAGTGACTTAGACCGTGTGCCTCCCTATACTTGTTATCATGCAATGCAGCAGCAGTGTTGTGTTTGTCGTGTGTGTGTGTGTATATAGGACCTACGGTCGGTCGGTCCGCGTTGATTGAAATGTGAGCCATATTTACTACCACATCATGACTCACTCTCTCACAGTCCTCTTCTTATCTTCTTTCTCGCTCCTTTAAGGCGGACTCCATATAGGCGAAATAAACACACATTATACACTTGTACAAAAACGTCGGTGGGATCCCAAAGATGAACAGTTTAAAGAGTATTATTTACATGATGCTTTCGACTTGATGTATTTATCAAGACTGCGGAGGCAAGAAAGAGGAGAGATTTAAAATGATACAAGGTTGGGAGCTAGGTTGTTGGATGGATACATGGAAGGAAGCCCCCTACATGCTTGACCATTGACCATTGTGATGATATGATGTGCGTAGGGCGTCAGGCTATTCCACAAAGGCAATTAATTAGTTCTCTGAATGGATTTGCTCATCATGGTTTTTCTCCAGGGCTGTAATGCAGACGCACAGGCATCCATCCGAGACCCTAGGATTCCTTGGAACTGTCAGAGATAGAGAGAGAATAAGCATAATGATACGCATGAGATTAATCCGAGTCAGAAAGGGGTGAGCATCAAAACATGCTTAAGAAACTCCCGAAGCTGTCATTTGTACAGGTCTTGTTCCCCTGTGAGCAACCGTGTATGAGGGTAAAAAGCCACTACTGACGACAACGACGAATACCAACAATAAAAGTGGCCGCGTGTCCTTGCTGTGATTATACGTATAGTTACGCTAAAATCCAACAACTGTTTCCATCGGCATACGATGTCCCAAGATTAACATATTATATGTGGTGATGGTGTGTGGAGGAAGAGAGATTAGTCTTGTGTCTTTACTTTACAAGCTCATATTACATTAGACTCCGTGGTGATCAAGAGTGAAGGCTGGAGGTGATGGTAATAATAAATGCAGTAATAATGTTAATGATATCGGACTATCAAAAGAAAGACTGAGTCATAGAAATGGCCATCTCTGTGAAGCATGCATGTGGATACAAAGGACGAAGGCGGTGCTCATTTAAGTCGTCAGTCAACAATCTTGTTATCATCTTGCTCATGATCCCTTTGATGCCATTCATCTCTGATGTACTCCCATGTTTTTTACCACACACTCACTCCGGCATGATTCTTTGTGCGCTCAACGTCCAGGGCCACTATTGCATTACACAATTAAAGACCGTCTTACCTCGTGCATATGGAGTACCCCTTTATCGTCCTGTCTTATCCGGCTTGTCTCATCTCACTTGAAAATTGAGTCATAAGCTCAATGCCTATGCATATGTGATCGCAGTTAGTTGACCATTAGCGGTTGAGATATTATCCATCGGGTTTAACAATATGTGGGACGAACTCGTGAGTTTTATGTGGGGATGACGAGTGTGTGCGCGTCTGAGGGACTTGAAGGTAGGCACAAGGACACTGTACCCTCATGATCATCATCACAAATTGACTGCACCTCAAGTGACTATCCTGGAAGACAGTTAAATGATGGACTGAATGCTCTTGTAAAATAATGTATGCGCGCATTCTTTTGTCAAACAAACTAAAAATCCTTTCGTTTTCATTCCATTGTACTCGAGTCAAATTGGTTATCCCTTTACCCGATCCGCAGCCGTTTGTGAGAACTCTCCTGTAATTTATTACCAGCCAATTTATAATGAATAGTATTGTCATTTACAGTGTTGTTTGTTGTAGACCAACATTTTATCTATCTGGCCTTACAAGTACATAATTACTACAGGTAAAGTAACATGTAACTTTCTTGCATAATATGCATTAATGCCGTAAGGCAACATGACTATTTGTCGGAGCTCTCTTAACTACTACTGCCACTGGTCGTGTCCTCTTCAATGTTGTTCCAGCGACCGCAGTAATTTCCGATATGCATATCATTATCAAAACATAGGCAGAGTAATTTGAAACCTTGTTGGACCGGCTGTGTGTGTTGGAGTAAATGAATGCTTCAATAAAAATTGACAGGCAGCCAGTCTGTGTGTGTTACACGGGAAAGATGATGGCTCAGCTTCTTGTTTCCTTTCAGAAAAAGGAAATTTAGATGGCCTGCTACCGGCTACCTTTACCCTTGTTTGTTTACTTTGTGTGTGTTCACGCTGCAATACCTTGTAATTACACAGGCTTTGACAGTTCTAGTGGTAACGTATACTGGGATCTTAACTGTGGAAATGATAAATGAGAATAATACTATTGTGGATTTTTCTGAGGGAAAATGTGGCTCACGTGTTATTGTCAATCCGCACACACATTTAGACACGCAATAAAGTAAAATCAATAGTTTTGTGTCTTTCAAACGCATCACTCCGTTTTTTAAAGGCAGACAGTAGTTGTTGTAAGTATGAAACCCAGAGATTATCAGCTGAAGGGGAAGAGGTTTGACGATATTATGTCATTGTCAGTGTGTCTTGTTGTTGTGTCCAACTATGCCCAAACTAGGGAAAGAGGGTGGTCCACCGATTGCTATTCATGGGGAAAATATTGCCTCTCTATATCTTAATCAAGACCTCAAGCCGCGTCTCAGTAAATGGACCGAGCGATAGGAACAGAGGAAATTGCCTAGATTTTGTCCTATATGGATAGATTTTCTATGCCATCACTACAACAGCTTGAGCTCCTTATGAGCGCACTCACAGAGCCATCATTGTTTCCATAGTTGATCATAAACATGTTAAAGCCTGAAAGGAGTACCAGGAACAGTGTATATAGAATCATTGGGCTTGTAATTGGGAGTATACAGGGCAACATGAAGCTGTGTGCGATCCTCATGAGTTGATGCTATGCAATTAGATATAGCACTAGTCTCCAGGAACGGAATAACTAAAAGAGCTTTATGGATACATGGAGAATGCGGCGGACCCTTATGGTCTGACATAACCAAGCAAGCACCCTTCTCATAGAGTCCTTCTGAATGACGGCTAAATTATAGATGTTGGTGAATATCAGCCCTATTATTTTCACACAGGAAGTTGTGGCCTGGAAATATATAGTTTTTCGGCTCTTTTTTGGCCCTACTGTACACTACTACTGCTACTACTATACGAAGCAAACTAGATCAACGAGGATTTTCTTTTTTCTTCCTATTCTTTTCCCAATGATAATGACAAGTCTGCCTGTTAAAAGTATGAAGAAGGTAGATGTGGCGGACCCAGTGTGTACTTAGGGGTTGAGTATGACCAGAGAAAGAGAGATTATGCATTAGTCTCTAATTTTGTGCCTTTATATAGGCTCGTTTAGCTACGTTCGTATGAACCAAGGAGCCCATTACGAAATGCGGTTCGCGGCACAAAGACAGAAAAGAAGACGAAGAATTGAGATAAGTTTTGTGGGTGAGAAGAAGCCATGCCTTGGAGCGGGACGTAGGACTAAATGGTTGTGTAATATGGTCATACTACGGTAGTGAATGTAAGGTAAATAGAGTGGTGGTCTGTGAAATCCGGCTCATCGGATGCACGTCTGGATGGAGTGCGGTGGGCATGTGCCGTCTGTAATATTGTCTCCATATGACTCAATGATGATTGTGAATATATGCAGTCCAACTCCTCCTCACGACCCACGTGATTATTGTTATGACGATCATCATCATCATGTTCATCATTGACAAAAGTACTTGAGCCAACCGGTGATTTTCTCCCTTGCCAGAAGCCCATTTTCGGACAGGGTAAAATTTTCCAGAGTTGACAGAACATCATAGCCCTTCCATAGCTCTCCTATCTCTTCCCATTATCAAAGGTGGTACTTTTTCCGTTCTTGTTGTTGATTTGAAGGAACCCTATGAGACTTGACAGGGAGAGAACATAATGAAGATGCTTCCAGAACGAACTGGGTTTCCCTTATGTGTCTGTGAGCAGTAAAAAAGATACATCTTACTTTTATCACTGTTTATGGGCCCTGACTCCCTATTCTTTCTTTGTACAACCACACGGAGCTTCCCGGAAAACCACACAGTCAGTTTGAGTATCCCAACAGTTTGGAAATGCACTACGACTAAATTGCCTTCACAACTTAACGATATCATTGACTGGTCGTCGTCCAAGTCTGTCTCTCTCTCTCTCTCACTTGTTCAACATGTGAATAGTCTTTGAAATAGTGGGAGGTAAATATTGCCTTCAAATTAGTGAGTATACACCTTGGACGTGAGGAGGGGGCATCAAGTGTTTTATGTATTGAGCCGTCGTAGTGTAGCGGCGAGACCACTTCACATCTTACCCCAATTTGCTCACTACATTAGGTCCCGCCTGCCTTTTCTGAACCTGACGGCTTGAATTACCATACAAAAATGTCTGTCGTAATGAGATAGGGAAATCGGCATGTATTTTATTATTCAGAAAAAAATAAGCCCTGGAAGTTGGAGAAGGTAAATATGAGATGGTTCAACATCAAACATGAAACAAATCATCCTGGAAAAACAAGCATTGTTAATATTATTATGAAGGGCTGTAATAATGGTAATTTTCTATTCTAGCTGGCTCTATTCTATACCCTGCACATATCCGCAGAACTGTCACCTAAAAATCGCCCTATTTCCTGGCAAGCAAAGCGGTAGGGTAATATGGGAGAGGAAGGTCCTGTAGCAACTACTGTTGTTCGTGGTAACCATTTAAATTAAGTGGCTCCACAGATGTTTCACAGCAATACACCTCTCACTCCGGCTATTTTGGACCGTGGAAACAATTTGCTAAAACGATAAAGCTGTAAAGGATTCCTGCACCATTTCCTGTGTAATTTAAACGGGCCCTCAAAGCGCCACTTAATCTCTTTACTAGTGACTTAATTTCCTCCATTGATGTGACTGCATGCAAGTGGTAGGAGGGACTTGATCGAGGACATAATTTTTCCACTCGCTCAGCATGTAGTAATAGGTACTACCTTTCGCGTGGTCAGAAAGAGACAAGTCATTTGGTTTGAGGAGCAATAGAGACAGACATCAACAGTGATCATGATCACCATGTAGTTCCATGTGCATTCCCAATAGTGACGAAATAAGCGCTAATGATTGGGGTGATATGGGAGCACAACTCGTGTCTAACCCTATGAGTAAGCATTATATCGATAACCAAGGGGTACATATTTAGAGGGTAGTGATGATTTGACCCGGAGTGGATCAGGATTGGTGACCTTATGTGCACATATTGTTGCCACAATAGTAAAAGGGAAAACGGGTGGATGACAGGTGAAAAATTGTGCAATTAAGCACATCGCACCTTCCCACATATACTTGATGTGGGGATGGTTGTCGGAGATGGGGAAAGGTGTGTGAGACATAATGAGAAGGCTCTGTTGCTCAACCTCGTTTTTTTATTCTCTCCCCACTCATAATTACAATTACACAAAAAGCTTGTAAGGCCGGAAATTTCCTCGTCTGACAGTCTATAGTGTGATGTGATGATGATAGAACATGAATCGGTAGGTCAATGTATGTTTTTTACTTGGGTGTTATGACAAATTTTAAGCAGCATGGAGGTAAGAGGGATATGGAGAGTGAGAGAGTCCTCCCAGTTGCTATAATAATAATGCCTGCATCAGTCCTATATGCAGAGAAGTCTCCGACTGTGAATGGGAGCAAACAAGGAAGTCGTTTCGAGGAATTATTTGCTCTTGTCCCACACTTGCCACCTGTCTTTGGACAAGTATTGTTCTCACCATCCATTTTTTTTATTTCAGATAGAAAAAAAGAACACGTAATACGGGGTAGAGTGGGTTCAGTAGTAGGAGGAACAGAAGCAGCAATGCTTCATTACCAATAGAAAATGAAAGAGACGCTACCGTTGTCCGACGTGTGTATGTGTATATATTTGTCGATGATGTGTATCCTTTCTCATGCCCCACGTCTATTGTCCCATGCTTAAGTAATGTCTCCAGTCCAAGTTGAATAATTACGACATGGATTTTATCAGTCCAATTTATCGCCAAAGTCTTGTTGAGCAAGAGAAAGCCCCAAGAAAAATAGTATTTCCTCAAAACAAGTTAAAAATTCCTCACAAAACTTTACCAATGAAGATGCGAAGTAAACTTGCTCTTGCTCATCTCTGTCTCTCTTGAAGGATGTCCACCTATTGTTTCCTGCTATTTTTTATGTCACCTCACCTCTTTGCCCCTCCTTCATCAGTGTGAGTCTGTTCGTGTGTTTGTGTGACGACTGCAAAAGGTAACATGCGGTAGGTTGACTGTAGAGACTGCTGCAGACTTACGAGACAATTGTTTACATTCGAAGGGGTGCGGAGGGACATCTCACCTGTTCCAAATGCCCACATACTTTGTCTTTGTCACCTGTATGTATTTATATGCATTGATCGGTCCATGAGTCGCACTCACTTCCACATACACAATCCAATTGATTGAGCCTCGGAGTCCCTCCTTGCTCGTGTGGATTGAATGTGGCATTTAACCAATCTTAATTATTGTGAAATTTATTGTCATCTAGTGATTTATTGTCGGTTTACCAACGACTCACTTCCTTAATTTAGAGCTGATGCGCCTTTTTTTTCAAACTGACAATAGCGCACTCATTGGATTTTCAAACCATATTTCATGACATCAGATTATTTTCTTATTAGTATTTCTATTGTTATTACTAGATTTTTGTTTTAACAGGATTCAATGACTATTATTAGTAACAATTACTTCGGGTAGGTGTGTTGACTTTCGTTCACCAAAAGCATCAGGAGGGGACATTCGGGTGTAAATGTTTTCTGAATCGACCTATTTATCGCGAGGAGATCGTCATCGCCGTTCCTTTTAAATGTTCTCACCTCATTTCCCAGGAGGAGTCAATGAAGTGCCAGGTCAAACTATTCTCTATTATGATAATGGAGAGGAAAAGGACTTGACAAAAAAAAGGCACTACAGTGAATGATACAGACTGAAGAGGAATTTTACTATTCTTTTTTGGATTTTTTTTCAAACTGTTGTTAGCTTATGTGACATAGATGCCATGAAAATTGACTGAGGAAAGATAAAAATATGATGGAGCAGTGGATTTGTAAAGCGGGACGGTGGTGGTTGAAAGGATGAGATGTGAAGATGGAGAGAGCTAATTGGAATGGATCTCTTGATCAAGACGTTTTTGAAGTGTCACCTTAAGTAATACGGACCATTCTAAAGGAAACAACAAGAGCCAGGGAACCGGTAACAACAAGAAAGGGACTCACATTTGACTTGTTCAACGTGGCATTTTAAACGTGTGTTTGTGTGAAGGAGCCAACTAGACTGTGGTGCAAATGTACGTATAGTGCAAGTGTGTTGGAAACATGGAAAGTGCCATAAGGTAGTTACTTTGTAGGGTAGTAAAAAGATGCAAGTAAGGAGACTCTGGTGAGCATGATTTGTGAGGCTGGAGTGAGCAAAACTATGCAAGTTATGCATTTTCCTATAGAAGCTCCGAGAAGAAAAAAGAGTAAATAAGCATGTGTGTCGGAGGGTTTTGCTTTCGCCTTGGCATGCCGATGTGATAATTCAGAACTCGCATATCCATCATCAGAGAGACACATCCCCATGCTGAGTTTGCTGCTTCTTTGATAAAAAATGTTCCTTTTCTTGCATTACATATTAATTTACTCCCGTAGTACAACCTTCTCCTTTCCAATGATCATCATCATCCCCATCGTCGTATCCCATTACTACCTTACGAACACTTGACTGACTTGAAGGGGGGGGGAGAGAAATATTCAGAATGTTACGAAGAAGACAGGGACGACCTATGATGTGATATGTCTATGTAAGTAATAATCCATGCCACCAAAATATGTTCCCATGGTACCCATGGTTATCGGCTACTTCACCATCACACACTAGATGTGATTCATCTTCTCCTCTGGCTTTTTGTTGATGCGTGTGTGTGAGCTTCCATTTGAAAATGATTTGAAAATCAATCTTGCCTCAATTAGTACACACACTTACGGCGGTTTCTCTTTTTCCTTCATCTCCTTTATGTCAGCCTGAATGCTTACTTGACACACAGAAGAAACAAGATTGGTCAGATTCCAATAGTACAGGGTGCATTGTATAGTCCAACTAATGGTGTACTTTCATCATACTTATCCCCAGCACTACAGAGTAACAAATGATACTAATAACCCTGACTGTGAATCCTTAGTATATTTTTCTCAAATAAAAAAAAGTCTTAATAAGTTCAGTTTCCATCCTCTTTATCATTTTATCTACAGCGAAATAAGCCCATAAGTTTTTCTATACAAAATGATAATCATATTTTGGATGCATTAGCAATGAAAGGAAAGGAATATCAGTCGGAAGTGTGATCTTCACTACAAGCCCCCAGTGTCTCACTTTCTTGTGTCGTTCAAGCAAAGCGTAGTAAAGGTGATACGTACACACTGTGGACTTTGCTGTGCAATGTGAACAATCACAACGGAAGCTGCATAGTAATATTCAACCGTGCTTTCGTATGCGCCTAAATATACTCTGAGAAATGTGGTGGGTATTCCTAAATAAACAGCTTGAATTTCTTCTTTTTTTACCTCTTTCAGCAGGCATGATGATGCTACTAAAACTCCCTTTCACTGAATATGTAAAAAATCATGTACTGAGTTAATTCTCATTCTCCCAAGATCACACATACACCTTTCCCACTTTTGGTTTTTAGTATTCCAAGGAAGAAAGTTTGAAATTTCAAAGTGACTTTTTCCTCTGCTCCTGTGTAATAACCATCTTTCGCCTATTTCCTCCTGTGTGCACACATACACACACACACACGTATACACTTGACTATGCATTAGAACCTACGTTTGTTACCTCGTCCGATTGTGACTGCAAAGAAGGGCTGGAGATGCTGGAAGTTGGGCTTGCGAGTGATATTGTAAAACTTCATTGCTGCTTTCGCGTAAGGCGACGTGGAAATCTTACCTTCACTTCCCTGCCTTAACGTCTACCATGATTACTTGTAGGCTTAACAAGCACTACCAGCTACATGGCATTACAACTGAGAGCACGACTCCTCGTCATGTCTTGTGATGTGTCCAATCTCTCAACTACTTCGCCTATCCATCTGTCTTTGTGCCTTCTGCTTTTCATCATCATTTCATTCCCTATGCAAATATAATTACTCACACTGCTCCTTTAGCCTCACAAATCTCTGCTATGAGATGATTTCTGGTCAGGATAAAATGAAGAGGAAAGAAACAAGGATGCAAAATTAGCTTTGATTTTCAAATGGAACAAACTGAGATGAGGGGGGAAACAAAAGGAATATTCTTCTCTCCCTCTATCTCGCTGTCTCTCTCTCAAACTTAATGTCATGATTATTGCCATCATCATCATTATTATTATGGTGATTATCATTGTCATGCTAGTCTTCTCTTCCTCAGCTTTCTATACATTCAAGCTTTAGTAGACCATGATCACGACTTTTGATCACAATTTTGCTCAAGATGCAGCCAGATAAGTGCCGCCAAGTCTAAGCTAGTCATGCTCCTGCCTCCTCCTCTACTTCTCCATCGTGCATTATTTAATCAACTCTGACTCTATAGTCTCGTTGGCTCAATCACCTGCGAACAACTAATGTAGGCCCCAGAGGGACCAGTGAAAGAACAGTTGCTTTTTCAGCACACTCAGCGAGTCTTTTGAAATTCAAATCTGCCCTCTGGTGTCAGGGTCAAGTGTCCTCGGATATTTTCTCATTACTTCTCTCCCATCGGTGTGAAAATTAAGTTAGTACTTGATGTTGGGATACACTCCGCAATCATTTTCCTCTGTATTCTAATGCCTTCTCTTGTTTCTCACAAGCGATAACACAGTAATGAAGGTCTGTACCAAATTCAAGTATACTGGGGTGACAGAAGCGGAGGGATTTTAAGTGTAGACTATAGTACTTGATAAGTAAGGCTTGACTGGAGTACTGGGAAGCACATGTACGCCTGGCTAATTACGGCGTAATACGACCGTATTCATATTGCTTTTAATTTGAATTGAATATTTTCCATTTCGGATAAGCATGTGGATCCAAGGGCTCCTTTCCAACACGGCTTCACCTATTGAGAGCTTGGAAGCACTAGCGTTAAGTGTATTCAAACATAATTTAAAGTAGTCCATGCAATGAGAAACGTAAGGAATATGTTTTTTCGTGATGACTGTTTACTTCCTTATGTGACCGGATATGCCATCGCTGGGCTTCAAGAGGTATCGGTAGCGAGTAAAATTTTAAGACTATGGTATAGGTCTACCAGTATAGTGAATATGCAATGTGGTCATTTATTGCTCAAATATTTCAAATGGGAATCCAGTCATTAAAACTTGAGTACGTGTCGGTGTGCCTGTTGTGTAGTAGTAACCTGATGGAGAAGTAGCTGTCCTTCGCCGATACGAACTACTCTTTGGCTGGAGAAAACAGAAGGTGAGATTCGGAGAAGGAAACAATAATGAAGGGAGTAGTTGTGGTGGCAAAGGGATAGAGTGAATGCACTCACTCAAATACACACATACGTGCATGCATATTCAAAACAGGAGACTTTTGGCTGGCTGGAGAATATCCATGTTTATGGGGAACTGGAGACTACGTTGAACAAAGGAGCGTGTGTTTCTGTGCACTGTTATAGTCGTGATGGTAGTTTGCTATGGAGTTGGTTCCTTGGTCTCATATTGATAATATCATAAGGCGAGGTTCATAATTCATTAAAGCGTTGTGAAATTGCAAGGAGTTGGATATGCTTTTGGGTGACTCCCATGAGGATTGATACTGTCGTGTAGGCCGAGGCTTATCTGAGATTGCCAGGCAAAAGGTAGGCAGAGAGTAAAGTACTGAGGTCTTCAGATTATTATATAAAATGTATACCATGTTCGAGGGGATCGTATACGCGGACTTGTACCAACGCACTTATATACCTCTCGTAGTAGACCACTAAATATACAGGCGCACACATGGAAAGGGAAAGGGTTATGGCGTACACAAACACAATATATGCGTATGCTTTATTTGGATAACAATGCATATAGATATACGTATACACTTAGTCTGTTGTGACTTGCTCGTGCTACGTGGTCGTTGTCATCCCTTTGGAAACAGGTAGGAGAAAGCTGTATGTGTGTGCGTACATGTCACACCCAGAGCTTTGTAGCACTATCAAGTAACTCACAGCCATCGTATGTATGATTTCGTACTTAAGGTTGCTTGGCTTATGCCGAATTTTAGCATGGCTCATTCTGCTCAAAAGTCATGCTTCATATGAGTCGCCCGTACATATTTTTTTGTGAAGCAGGAGCAGAAGGGAAGAAGGTGGAGGAACAAATGCATTTCGCCTATATGAAATATTCAATGTCTTCGGAGTGACGCGTTGCTCAAAAGAAAAGTGCACGGGAAAGATAATCTTCTCCTGTGGGACACCATCCAACTCCCTTACACATTTATTTCCACTAGATAATCTCTTGGGATTCCTTTTCTGCCTGTTGTGGACTACATGCGCTATGAAATATGCATCCATATATTACACATAAATACGTTTTACATCATACACGAGACTCCTCATCTGCCCCCAGTCCTCTCCTTCTCTTCCTCTCTCACACACACACTCTCTCCGTGTCCTGTGTATTAAACTCCGCGTGTGTCTGCATTATATACCTGTGGCAATTCGCTCTGCGTATTCACATGTGTCTCTCTCTCTCTGTAGCTTGATTCAGGTGGTGCTCTCTCCACTCCTGTTCCATATTACAAATCATTTGAAATAGACACACTTTCGAGCCACAGGAGCCATCTAATGCTTCTCTAAGGCTGGATGCATGTACATATATATATATTTGTGGAAGTGTGTAAGCTTGAATGTGTGTGCGGATATTAACTCACTTTACCACCGATTCTAGTCAGCTAGACAGATGAGCTGATGAGCATGGTAAAAGGGCTACGGCTACCTTGATGTAACCAAATTGATGGTACCCTTATCCAAGATGTATTTTTATCCTTTCGTGTGTATGTATTCATGCGGGCCTATGTACTGAAGGCTTCCGCAGGTAATACTTGAAATGCCTTTTTGAACCCGGACAGTACGCAATGTGCCAGTGAGTGCAGGAGGCAATATCTGCTCCGCCATGTGAGAATCCAGTTGGACTCTCTCTCTCTCTTTCTCTTCCACAGTGTGAACTCGAGAGAGAAAGGAGTAAATTGACCCGAGAAAGGAAATATGTAAGACGGTGTAGATTCCGCGGATAAATTCTGCACACACGCACACACACATACACACTTTATGCTGAACTTTAGGCCGGCTTTTATTTCTCTACTCCCCTGGCGATCATGTTAAAAACACTGAAGTCGAATTTTCCGGCCACCTTAGCTTAAATGCTTTTAAAATGCCATCAAATAAGGTCAGCACCAACATGATTGCTCCATAAGAAACCATTCTATATATCTTCCACTCTTTCCCCTCTCATCATCCATATTCTTGCTCTCTTTAATGTGCATCCTTTCTCCTTTGTGCATCCTCCACTTTCCCTATGTAACGGAGCGGCATTATTGTGAGCTCACTAGTTACCCAACCGGCTTTATTGTACCGCTATGTAAGCATACATTTGTGGATGGATGGCGGGAACATGTATTAACCGCAGTGGAAATTAGAAGGACTCTATAAGTGAGAGATTGTAAAAATAATCTGTTGGTGATAATGGGATCAAATAGGGAAAAAATTCTGGTGGCTCTCTTGGCCTTTTCTCATGTGAAGAGGAGACGAGCACATGCTTTTGACTCCAATTGTTGGGCTGGGATGAGCTGTTGGAAATGCCAGAAATTTTTCTCTCTCTCACAATCTTTTCACAGTCGAGTCAAAATTTCGAGAGCCATTATCCTCTGGACGAATTTGTCAAGTGGTGAGTACAAACGCACTTATTTGCCAGTCAGTCAGTCAGGTTCCCTTCATTATCAGCTTCATCACATATGCTGTAAAATAGAATAAAAGCAATAAACCCTACGTACTTATGACCACTCGTCTGGGGACCATACGTACTTATAGGTAAGGACACCGCTGTCATTAGTGAATGTGTGTGTATGTGAACATGAACTCATTGATGTGAAAGAATCGCATTACGCTTCAACCTTTACTCTGACTGTGGACTCTGTTACAAGAATATTTTTTAACCGTGCGCCGCAAATGTGTTGTATCCGTGAGGCATGAAACCAGATGAGAAAGGAATACAGTCAAAGCGGAGTGATTGAGCGGTCATGGAGGGACAAAAGCTCGACTTTTACACAAAGAATAAGAGGAGAAGGGATGATTAAAAATATGGGACCCATTAACACCTATTACAGGTTAAAGCCATTAAAATTTTACCTCTCTTTTTTTTCCTTTCCTTGCCTCCAACCCAAGTGTCCCTCTTGTTTTCCTCGTCCACCATGTCCCATGACTTGTGTTCCGTGTTCTCATCCATGAGCTCACGTTACACCCCAACGAAATAACAAACAAATACGTATGCGGGTTCACTCAACTCAGCTACTTTCCATGATGACATAGGTGGAGGTCAGGGGTTACCGTTGTCGTTCTGCAGACGCACTGGTTTACTCGGTTCGGCACACTTGTGCATCAGTTGTATCACTAATTAATTGACCGTAGTGGATCTTACGACCCTTGGCAACACTTGAGGCATTAAGTTCGGGACACTTCGCCAACGGCAGCCCCCTCAGTCACATTGGGAATATATAAAATATTACACATAATGCACACTTACTCATGGCTTGGCTGTAATGAAAGGTAAAAAGGAACTTTAATTTGGTCCAATTAACGAGTACATTACATCAAGTTCCGCCTTGGGGAGAGTGTGGCAGTGGTATGATTCTCTGCAGGGTTATTCATGCGCGTACATATTTATATCTCTACTCACCGCGTTGAGACATGAAATTGTCTACAGATAGTCATAAAATGTTAGAAACAAGCTGGTACATGGTGGGCGAGGCGACAGATTTTGGAACAAGTTATTGTTGTCATTGGAAAGGCTTGTGTTTCTCTGGGAAATAGTCGCCCTTGTGACGACAAATTTTCTGATCATAAGTCACAAGCACATTTAGAAACGTTCTTAACGGCTTAAAAGAGATTGCATCAGTGCTGGAGAGGAGACGAAGAGAGAGAGAGAGAAGTTTTGGAGAATAGGATTAAAAGGGAGCGTAGGATTTAACAAATCTTTGAACTGTAGAATATTATTGAGACAACACGGTCAATTCCATTAGGTTAGGTACTCCTTTGAGACCCGACAGAGCATTCCAGCAGAGAGAATGTATGCATATGGAAATCACAGGAAGAGATGGAGAGGCTGCAGTAGGAGTAGTAGTACTCTCACGTTTTTCCTCTTTTAGCTTCCATGTATAATACAGAGAAAACTAAAGGTATGCATGGTTGAATATAGAGCTCTTGTGTCTACAGCACCAGATTTCGTCATCACAGTCGATTATGCAAGAGTAAAAGGACAGTATGGGGTGATCTAGTGAGAGAGAAAGAGAGACACCAAAGGAAGTTCACTAACAAGTTGTTCCTTCTTCTTGAACAGTCGTCTTACTGACTTCTTTGGTCCAGAATGTGCATTCAGCTTCTTTCAAAAAGCACTGAGTTGTCTAGACGTCAAAAATCGGGTAGAAAAAGAAAGAAAACGAGTAGGATTTTTGATAACATCTCTCCCTCTTCTTCCCTTTTTGACAAAATAATCGGCCTGTCACACTTAAAAATTGATGCTTTAAAAATTTGTTCATCGCCTTACGCGTAGCTCTGACTCATTTCCCACTGGACTTAGAAGCAAAAGGGAAATACAATGTGTAATCCCCAAATCAACTTTAAATCTCTCGTACATTTTGCCTATTCTACCTGTTTTGTCTGGGTCCTGCAGCATCATCAAATAATTTTCCATGTGGAAATTTTGGACGGAAATTTGGGAGTTTGGATGTTTATTCTTTAATCTATGAAGAACACATGGAGGGAAGCAAAGGGTTCCGCATGAGCGTATGTGTGTACGCATAGGTAACTGTAGACTTATTTTTTAGAAACGTCACCAGAAGGAGAAGGTCTCTATTGTTATTATTGCTTTTTTGTCTCTGTCCTCTGTCTCAATCTCTAGTGTATTTGTTGTTCGTGTGCTGTGCATGACTAAAAGTGTATTTTGTGAGCAGCTATATAGCTAGCTGATTTCAATTTGAAATTCTCCGGTGGGAAATCACATCTGTCTTGCTCAAAATCCCTCATTTGGCTTCACGACGTCCGTCTGTCTCCCTCGACTCACATGCCTTCGTCATCATCATCATCCTCATCTTCAAAGAAGTCCGGTCTGTCGGTGTATGAAGAGAGAGAGAGAGAGAGATTCTCTCCTTCATCTTCTTCTTGTAGAATCCCATAAATATTTCCGTTTAGCTATGAAGACGTTACTTTGACGGATACAAGCAACAATTTGAGCCGGAAGGCTTTCATATAAATAACTGGGACGAGTTTAACATGGCGACGTCGATGATTTTCCTCTTGTGTATTTAATACGACCGCAACATCTACTACCATCGCTTTTGCTTACATCAAAAACTCTCCCTATTCTCCCACATCTACGCCTTCATCCTTTATTCTCGGAACTATTGCCCGGATAAGGTTACGACCGTTTGGACCTATCTAACGCAGATCCACACACACAGACACGAAGTTTTACACTTGATTTGGATGTGTAACAATAAAGGTACAGAAGCATCCATAGTACACATGCTTCGTTGAATTCATACATGGACCGAGAATTCTAGGGACTGCTAAGTGAAGAAGGTAACAAAATCCTATTCGGCTGAGTGAGCAGTGTGAATATGTGTGCGTGCACTTGTGTGTTTTTGAGGATGAACTCGTGGCGTTTATAACAATAATAATAGAGAAAAGGGGCGGAAGACAAAGTCAAGTCAAGGTTTGATTTGAAAATCTATATAGTAAAAATGTGGAATAAAGGATGATGGGACCAATGTGCTGTGCAGTACCTTACATTTATCTAGAGGAGGAAGATATTTGTCCCAGTTTTTTTCATCATTTCATACGTGCATGGACGGGCGGAGAGTTTCGGTATCGGAAAAAAATAATCCTCATTCACCCCTCCCGCTTGGATTAAGAAGCAAAAACAATTGTCAATTGATGCTTCGGAAGCACGCAACTCAAAGCTCTCCAGTGTGGAAACTCCTTTACTTTCTCCCTAAAGTAGGCACTATACAAGTCTATTAATGTAGAGCCTATTAGTCATCTGTGTATGTATCTGTTCAGTCTCAGCTTGGGGTGCCTTCAGCAAGCACTCACTTCATTAATGCAGGAGATTTTAAAGCATTTGCATGATGATGATAATAATAATAAGAGTGACGGCTCCTGATGATAGCATTACTCCAAGGGTCAGACGTGCTACAAAGCAAGACTTTCCGTTAGTTAATGCAAGTAGGAAGACCCAAGTAATTTGTAATTGTCTCCTGCATCCTCGAGTTAGCTCAGGGTGCTTACCTGTTCCCCATATGGCTCGACGTAGGAACACAGCCTGGAGCTATAATATAATTATCATCTGTACTACGCCAGATTCACTAACTTAGTTATGGAGTTTACAAATGAATACTGAGTATACTCGACAGTTTTATGAGCTACATTTGTATGATGAAGCATTGGATGCCCAAGGAGACTGCGGAGAACTATATTGCTTCACAAACTCGCACTAAACTCTTCACATTTCCAAGTCATTAGAGTTATGGTCAATGCGAAGAAATTCTGCACCGTGAGGATGACATGAAGAGCCTGTGGTCGACAGCGTGCAATGTCAACGGCAGGAGCAGTTATAGTTGGTTAATTTCTGCTTCATTGATAGCTTCTCGTTGGGTGTTCTTGTACATGTTGTCATGCTTCTCAGAATTCTTCCCGCCGTAAATTTCTCAGCTCGTGCACACTCATAGGCAGACAAGTACTAGATAAAGTGGCGAAGAGGGAGAAAGAGTAAAAAGCGGATCTCCGCTCATAAAGCCCCAGGAAGTTAACCTTCCACAAAACAAAGTTGGTAATGACGAATGAGACTTTATTGCATAATGGTTGACTCGTTGAGTCCAGGTATTGTTTAGAATATAAGGCGCACTGTATGTAAGGACCGTGTGTGTTAGTATGGGGAGCGCAACATGATTCTTCCCTTTTGTTCTTCCTGCTTCTTCTCTTCCAATGGATTCCATCCTGGTGGTATAAGACACTCTAATATGATCCTTGTGTGAATGGGCATTTTTCCAGCTTTCCGCTCACTCGGACTAACTGAACATCACTGACTGAGGCATCTCTATCTCTTTTACGCACACGCACATTCATCCATTGTCCCTCTGCACATGCCACGGTCAACTGGTAATATAGAGCAGTAAAAATTATGACCACTCCATCTCCTCACACAAGCCCTTCTTTTTTTGCTAACAATTTTAGTAATTGAAATTGTCAAATTATTTTATTGTTTGAACACTCTTGAGCAATGTATTTTTTGACTGCAGAAAAGGGGATAAGTGATATACAGTGTGCAATTTGAACATTTTCGCCAATACATTCCGCGGCATGAGGAAGAAGACGGCAATGACTGGTAAAATGGCTGACATGTATGTGATATTTACGAGCACAGAACAACTAAGCTCTCCTGCGGCTGATTAGAGCCGGCATTTTACAACAACGGAAACATTTTTCCTCTTGATCCAATCCATCCGAAAAAGCTCTCATTTACAACAACATATCAGCCTCAAGCCGCCCCCAGCTCGTACCATTACTACAGCTTCTGTCTTTTTCACAAGTCCTCACGCACGTATACAAGACCAAAGTATCATGCACCACATGAGTTGGTGACCTACTTCACTTACAGTAGTATTTACATAAAATATACACACACCACACAAGTCTTTACTGTAGTAAATTGTTATTTTATGCACTGTCCCTTTATTTCGGAGACACATGAGCGGTGAGCTCACACACGCTTCTCCCGCTCTCTCGTCATTTTTACGCCTTATCTCAGGGCATTTATTGTAAGACTGTGAGTTGGTGTGGCGTAGTTCACGGCGTGAGAAAACGGTAATCCCAACTTGTTATGATTTGAAAAGGCGTAGAGCGACGTTTGATTCCTCGCCAAGGGAGCCACATCGTCCTCTTGAGGGTCAGAAAGCTCACAACTCTCTTGAGTTTCCTCTTTGAGAGAGAGAGAGAGAGAGAGAGAGAGAGAGAGAGACAGAGAGAGTTGAAAAAAATTGAGAGGATTTTTTAACCTTGCAAACACGAAAACATGAAGAACAACAGGCTGTGTACGTTTTTACTTGGAGATTGCATGATGATGCGTGCATGTGTGTGGCCCAGCCTGGTTTCTTGCCAATTTGAACTGGTCTGCACACCATGTAAACGGAGTGGACTTAATTTTCCCTCTGTTAATTGGTCCATTATTCGCATTTTTAAGCCCCTTGTATCCCTCGCACTTACATGCATCCATGAAAATAATGATGGCTAAATGCTCTGCCATATAACCTCCATCACATTACATGTCAAAGACATTTTCACAATGACATCAACAAGTCAATAGAAGCATTGAGGCTGACGAGCACAGAGAGCTTTTTGTACGAACAATATTTTGACTCTTTAGCTGGACTCCAAAGGACAATTATGAAAGACTTCGTCAAGTGTCCCACTCCTTATTCCACAGGGAGAGAAAATCAGGGAAGAAAAACACTATGGAATTCGGACAGATGGATGGGCGAGCAGAAAGGGGACGACATGGGATGTTGTGGATGAAATTGTTTCTACTTTTGAAAATTGTCATCATCATCATACTCTTTAAAGAAGGAGTCACACACACGGTTCTTCGGGCTTCAATGAGCCCACAGTAATAATAATGAGGCAGGGCTGTTGTACTACAAAGGAGTGCGTACTTACCTGCGTACACTATGTCATGCTCCTCATAAGATGACTTTCTTTGACATCAAGTAAATAATGGCACAGGAGGGTATTCCTTATCAGTAGATTTTACTACCTGGAGAAGGAGCAGAATAGAAGCATTTTCTTGGCGTAACAGCATGTTATTGTTGAGTCCAGATAAAGTTGACTTGAATGTGTGTATGTGTGAGTGTGTGCATGAGAGAGACGAAAAAAAGAGGAGTTGTGAAAAGTTATTGGAAGTAGTCACACACATTACGCTTAGTACACGTAGGGTACCCACAAGTATACGGGCATCACCCACGTGCATACATGCACTCGAGATGAGGCTATGTGAGAGACTAATACAGTCATTGAGATCCCTGACTGCGAGCCATTCTGAACTTGAACCCTCACTAGTTTAACTAATGGTGACAGATATTTGAAGTCAGGAAGATGTTACACTTGAAGCTTGACTTGAAGAATCCAGTGCAATATGAGGTGGTGGTTAATGGGAAGGCTCCTGCAAAAGGTGTTGCCCCCGGAGTCGATTTTTCCCGTCTTTATAATGGAAATGCAAACATAGGCATTATGTTGTGTCACACCGGCTTGAGGATGGGAGGAGGATTATTATAGACAGAGTGGTTAGCTTTTGAATGCATCTGTGTGCACAGCTCGGGTCATAAGGCACCCTCCTTATCCATTGTCAAGTAGTAAGCCCATAGCTATATCTGTTGTGAGTAACTCAAGGCTATTAAGTCATTGTAAAGAGGAAAAAGTATGGGTCGGACACGAAGTAGAAGAAGTCAGGATTTTTCAAAGGAAAACATGAAAATGTAGTTGTTAAGAGTGCACACAGGTTGTCGTCTTCATCCTTCTCCTCATCACCCTCCTCAAGTCTTCCACCCTGGTCTTTTCACACTCGCTCTAGGTCAGGCCACTTATTATCTTCTCACTATGGGAGAATCAAGTGGTTGGGAGCATACACATACACATAGATGTAATGTACATATTATTAAGGTGAGCGAAGAAGAGATTTAGGTGAATGGATGTGTGTGTGTGTGTGTGTGTGTGTGTGTTGTTTGGTGACCACTGGAAGAGACCTTCCAGACGAAGGCGAAGAAGAACCCCGCATCAAAAAGTCAATCAGATAATGGGTTTTCTAGGGGAAGAAAGATGTTTGACACCCAAAGTGGAGACCATGGTGCATATAGAGTACCACCCACGCAAGCGAGTGTTTGAGGCTGTTCAATGGGTTCCTTCATCTTCCATGTCCAAATCTTTCTATTCTCGCAATGATATATGAGGCCCCGTACTGTTATTGTAGGCTGACCTGGGCCGCGACTCCCATTGTCCACACAATTCCATTATTCCAATATTGCTTCACGCACTGTGTGACACACACGCAGTGTGTACGTTTCTCTGTGATCCAGCCTTGATTTCCCCTTTCCAAGCCACAATATTCACGCTTCTCCTACTCTTCTCCAACATGCTTCCACAGAGTAAATTGATATGACAACTGATGCCTTATTTACACGGAATGCTTTGGAATGTGAGTGAGCACTCCAGGCCTCTATCCCTCTTGTATGACTTCTTTTCCACCTCGCACCATGGCACTCGTCATTCCACTACTTTCTGGTCATCGTATAGCATATACGCTTGCTTTGCTGACATGAGACAACTTTATCACCTTCATAGGACCCAAATTATTGTTTTTTTTTGTATTTACGTATACTTCCATCCGTAGCCACCTTGGCATTCTCCTACTTCCCTATTAAATTTCCTTATTATTCCCTACTAGTGCTCATAATTGGCCCAAAAGATGGTCTATTTTCAACTCTGTCACTTCTCACAACCTGTGGTGTTGTATTACCAATGAGGCCCTAGCTACGATGGTACGAAAGCTTCATTGAAAAAAACGGGATGAGCCGTTTGACTCGCATAGGAGCTTTTCTGAAAGAAAAAATATGCTGCTGTGCTTACTGTGGGGGAGAGCAATGAGATGGTGGCTTTTTTGACACCACTACTGTGGCATGTAGACTGTTCCCATTGTACCATTCATTGTTTCCTCGTGACTTTCTGTTTGATAGCGGAAAAACTGAAATAAAAGGATCAATATGTATGGCCATAAAATGTTAGAGTAATGCCCACGCGAAGCATTGTGCGAATAACTTCATTTAACAGGAGAGAGAAGATTTAACGCAGTTCGTTATTGCGCTGAACTGGGACAATGATAGCCCAATGAACCAGTGACTGAAAGAGTGCACCAAGTGATGCTCTTCTGAGTGTATATGCTGCTTCTCATGGTGTGCTACGGCATTATACAGAATCGTGAACTAATTTCGAAATGCAAAATCAAAGAGACAAAAAAACTCAATTCTGAGTCAGCCACGAACTGAAGTGCCTGCTTTTGTTCTCACCTCCCCCGTGGAATTCATGAAGGGAGGACGAAGCAAGAGAGAATTAACGACGATAATATGAGTTGGATCTGCTCACATTTTAAAGTTCTCTGTTGTCGCGCACTTCAAGTGTTCCCTGTGACTTTTATATGAATGTGTAATATATGTGAACTGTACAGTTGGTTGTGTGTAAATCAGAGACGCCCACTACAGTCATATAGTTGAGCGCGACTGTTGCACGGCTTCCTTGCTGGTAATGAATTCCAATGTTGTTTGTCTAAAGTTGACCCATTGTGCGGATCATTACTTTGGCGTCTAACCTTTGAATTTTTACTTTTTCTCAGCTCATTCATTAGTACTGCCACCAACAGCGGCTCAATCTCAAACTTACCATTGTGAGGAAAGACAATAATTTTTCCTTTATTTCTTCACTGAAAGACTCCCACTGGTCGGGTCGCCAGCTTGTGCACTGGGAAGAGCGGAGAAAAATTTCCTTATTCGTGTGTGAAACCTGCTTGCCAACGAATGCCTAATACTCACAGCAGCTTGGCATGACAACTATGGCGACTGCTTAGCCATTTCGCTTGTTCAAGTATGTGTATATGTCCTGACGCCTCACATTAAACCGGCAGGGATGATGATGATCATAATGCCAAGTGTGGGATGTTGCGTGTGTGCAAGAATGATGATGATGATGATCTAGTTCGCAGTATTAGACAGTCATTCCCAAGGGTTTGTTTGCTTTTCAGTTGAAACAGGACGAAGAAGAGGATTTAAAGATGCTATCATGAGTTTGATTTATTCCCTCATATGCATTCAAATTGATTCCGTAAGGATCGGTAAGAAGGCTCATCATAATGTATGTAAGGGGCCAGACTTTTGGAAGGGTTACAAGAGTGAAGACATCTCTAATGTTGTTGTTGATTCTCACATATGACGCTGTGTGTTGATGACGAGGGCAATGGAACAGATATGGATTTCGTAAGAGCATCGTCATCATCATGTTAGCTGTCGTGTGTGTGTGCTTGAACTGTCTTGTAGTGAAGGCTTTGCGGTTTAGTTTACGACGGCGTCGTCCACATGGAACTTGAGGGTGTCCGACAAACCAATTTTGGCAGCCGTATATGCCGAACAACAAGTTTGAAAGAGCTGGGCGGGTATTTAACGTGCCATGTTATGTAGACAATGTGTTTATTTTATTAGTCTATTAGTAAGTCAGTTTGGGGAACACACGTAAGCCATGACGAGAGTACATGGAAAGGGATCAACAAGAACAATTGTACTTGCCCTCCAGAACTTGACGAGAGTTAGCTGTAAATGGAGCTCGGGTGACAGCAATTACCACCACACGGAATATTATGGGCTCCATCGATGATGCGACGATATGCGAGCCTATGTGTTGGTAATCGGATGAGAGGAGCATGCGGTCGTTTGCATGTGCGGCGGACCCATAATCAAGATTTCCGGGCATGGCTATGCATGTCAGAGAGATAGAGGATACTTGAGGGGCGAATTGAGAGGCTCCGAGTGTGATTTAATGTTATATTGCATGTACTTATATACGTGAGGTTATTGAGGAAGGACTGCTGTATTTCTGAAGGCCATCATAATCATGAGGATTATAGTTGCATTGAAACTGATTCATTTTTTACCTTGACTCTATGTAACTTTTAGGATAACTATCGGGGAGGGGGTGTCTGTTCTACTGATTCAAGTCATTTTTACGTCTTACCAGACTGATACTGATGATGAGGTACACAGTAGCATCCTGGGGTGATACCAGTCTGTTGCTTTTCAGTACAAATTTTATCAAAGTGCACAGACGCCCGTGGTTGGGATGATGACAGTGATGAAGAAGGTGGAAAAAGGGATCCTTTCCAGAATTCCAAGCGTTGCTCTTTTGACTGATCAGATTGAGTGGACCGCTGAGATTTCTCTCCTTTTCGTCTCCCTCCTTGTTCATTCTATCAAAAATAAAACAAATAGAAACGATAGGCAATCACCTAGTTGTTTCAAATTTTGAGCGATGGCATAACTGTGAGTTGTTGTTTTTCTCCCCCATCTCGCCATCATCAGAATAGTCATCGCCGCGTCTCCATCCACTCTGTCTCCTTCCCTTTTTCCCCATTGTCAGTTTACAATTTTTAACCTCAAACGATGAGGAGACTTTATCCTTTCACACTTGTTTGCTCTTCATGAAAAATATCAATTTTCATGCGAAGAAAAAAACTCCATCTCATCTTCTCTTGACCTGTCACGTAATCTAAGGTAGTGGAAGGGAGAAGATAGACCATTGCCAACTCAAGTGCACAGATAGGGACACTAACTTGGGGTAATCTTTTGACTTTTTATGGATGGGTCCTTTCCACTCATCGTCCACGTCATCCATGCATCCTCTCCGTTTATTCTTTTTATGTCTCACTCTATCTGCTCCCGTCCTTTTGGTATTGGTACTTCTTGTGGTATATAGAGCCCGATAGACAATCCATACGCACACGGAGTGTTCACCTGTAACCCGTAAAGAGCAAGTTGGTCTGAAAATTTGCCTCTTTTTTTGTCCCTTACGTATACGCACGGTCGTCGCATATTACTTGAGTAGCACATGACTCTCAGACCTTGCCTTCCTATCGTCACATACCGTCACATCTTATGTACATGATACAGTGATTACAGGCCTGCCACAATAATAGAGTTACTTTACAAATCCTAATGGGCGTAGTAGAATCTCGGGTATTTTTGTGGCTCACTGGTTATTTCACTTAAATTGACCTTTACACATTTTCAATGATGGACCCAGAATCCTAAAAAGAATCTAAGCTTATCGTCATCTTCGTCCAAATCCTCAGCAGATCAACGTTGGGCTCAATTCAACCGCAGTAACAATTTGTCACGCTGCTATAATTATGTATGTATACGTTGTACACAAATAGGAGAGGCCACTCTGAACAGGGTAAGATGAGAGCGCTCAAGACTCCAATAACTGTCCTGTTCGCAGAGGAAAACAATACTGTTGTTAGGAGAAGGGTGTGCGCTGGATAAAAAAAATGTTGAAGGGGAGTATGAGACAATGTTAAAAATCGGCGAGCCGTTCATAAATGAAACTGTCATCAAGGTCCATCATCCTGCATCATTTTTATTTGTAAGGAAGTTAGGTGCTCTACAGGTCCTGTGTTTGTGGCAACTTCGTGTAGGACAGTCGTGACAGTGCCTCCACAACTTTTGACCGCGGAAATCATGTTGAAGG